>WJQU01001876.1:0-50000 GCA_029228625.1 Pseudolycoriella hygida | reverse complement strand
TTTTTTATGAGCTTTTCTTCAGATGGATTCTTCTAACAGATCCTTTCGTTACCGAAGGGTTTTACTGCGTCAGTGGTAAACATAATGATTTAATTTGAATAAAATAAGTTCGTCACAATCATGTTCTCACATATATTCATGTTTGGATCAAATATTGTTGCAGAAATCATATATTGTTTGGAGTAGCGAATGCAATTACCGTTAATTTTTTAAAAACCGGTAAACGGTGATACCGAAATTTTTGAGTAAATTTATCGATAAATTACGGGTAACTTGTCTTACACGCAAATCGGTCGATATGTTCAATTGACCTTACTCATTTATGTCCGTACAATTTATTTCAATAAAGAGCATCGCTTTTAAGTAAAAATTGTTCTACGACACATCTCAATAACCTATAACTTTTTTTTAAACTCAACGATTTAAAAAAAAATTAAGTCGCGGAGATTTTTTTGTTTGCGGATTATTGATTTTTAGAACATAGGGTATGGAATAAAAATTAAAAAAATGAGGCGTAAAGTCAATTTTATTTAATCAAATCGACAAATAATAAAAGAATGGTTCATGATTGACACAGATTGTCCACATATATCGTATTAAGTTACCATGAAAGCTATGACACTCCAATTTACGAACAAAATTTTATGCGTAAATGCCATACCCTGTCACAATTTGTCCACTTTCAATGAAAGTACCTAACCATATGTAGGACGCCCATATTCAAGGAAAAACGAATTTCATACAAAAGATGAGATTTACTAAATTATCAGACTCTTCGCACTCAATATTGGTCATTTTACACTCCGCAGTAGCAGGGTAATCTTTTCTAAATCTATATCTTCAATTTTAGTAATCATTCTTCTTGTATAGTCCGAATTCGAAATCGGACGCCCACATTTCTCATGTACCTATGTACCTTGTTTTTTTGTCGCACACTGTCCTCCTTCACCAAACCTACCTAAATATCCTAAAATAGGACCTCCCTTTTCAGTATTTCATTTGAATTCAAAAGCTAGGGACTGAATTCTGAATAACACAACTGGACTCGACCGACACATCAAGCCATTATTGTTGCAGAAAATGTAATCTTGACTAACTTTTTATAAAGTGATAATATTCTACTGTAAAAACTGGTAAACAAAATTTTATTTACCGGTAATCGGTAAGTGCTATAATCGGTTTTTATCGGTTTTTTACTGACTTTTATTTAACGGTTGCATTCCCTAGTTTGGAGCAATCATTGTCGTATGTTTCTTTTAAGACATATAGTTGCGTCGAACAAGAAGCATTAATTGTTTTCGTTCAGTGAGCCAACGTCCTAATTGGGAACTTGAAAAATAATTTTCGGTATATTGTGAAAGACGTTTGAGAGCACGTCGCCAAAATGTGAACTGTCAAATTTGCGATGTTTTTTTAACTAAATACTGTAAAATTATAGCTCATGTACTGCGATAGGATGACTCTTAAACGAATAATAGACGAATAAGAATTCAAAAAGTTTGATTGTGAAGGTCAGAAGTTGCTCTGAAAAATCATTGCATTCCAAGTTGATTTGCGATGTTATTTTAGATTAAAATTTGTACCTTCATACTTGAACTTTTTGAATTCTGATTCATCTATGATTTGTGTGATAGTCAACCTCTCACATTGTATTAGCTATAATTTAAATGACTTGTTATTTACACAGGATCTGCCTAAAAAACATAATAAATTTGACAGTTTACATTTCTGCAGTGGTCCGAAAGCGCTCTCTGAAACTTAAATATGAAGAGCACGTCGCAAAAATGTGAACTGTCAAATTTGCGATGTTTTTTTAGAACAGAATCCTGCGTAAATACCAAATTATTCAAAATTATAGGTGATATATGATATATGATATATAATTATTGAGTCTTAGTGTCAAAATTTGATCTGAAAAAACATCGCAAAGACTCGGCGAATGCGATGTACTTTCAGATCAAATTTTGACACTAGACTCAATAATTATATATTCTGATTAAGAGAATCTATAAAGGGATGTGTTATGAAAACAGTAGATGTTTTGGAATTTAAAATTGATGATCATTGCCTTAGAAATATGCAATGAAAAAACATCGCAAAACATAGAACTGTCAAAATATCTGACACGCTCTTATTATTATTTATTATTATTATTATTATTATTATTATTATTATTATTATTATTATTATTATTATTATTATTATTATTTATTAATAAGTCGGTTTCAAAATTCGTATTTCGCTTCGAGAAGGTTCTTCGACATTCTGTCGTTCGAATAAAACAGAATGAGAGGGAGAGAGAAAGATTAGACTACAGCACCACTTTCGATGCATTATATAAAAATTCAGTTAGGAGCACGTCGGAAAAGTGTGAGCTGCCAAAGTTGCGATGTTTTGAAACCAAATCCTGCGTAAATAAGAAACATTTAAAATTATAGCTCATGTACTGTGAGAGGATTGCTCTTAAACGAATAATAGATGGAATTCAAAAAATTTAAGTACGAATGTACAAATTTGTTCTGAAATAACATCGCAAACGAACTTGGAATGCGATGATTCTTCAGATCAACTTTCAACCTATATACTCAAACTTTTTGAATTCTGATTCTTCTGTTTGTTATGTCATTCCTCTCACAGTACATGAGCTATGATTTTGAATAATTTGTTATTTATACAGCATTCTCTTCTAAAACAACAGCGCAAATTTGACAGTTTTTTTTTTTCCTGGTACTTCATCTAACCAAACTCAATCCGACCCGTTAGAATTATTTCCCGCAATAATTTTCTCGGAATTGAGTTTAAAAAAGAAAGAATAAAAAAAAATCCCTGAATCATTATTTACCTCTAGCACGGAAGCGTACGGGTCTTTGCTTAAGTTTTGCGTTTTAAGTTTTTATTTGTTTGGTTTTTTTGGTTGATTTGTGCAACTATATCCGTCACGTTATTAAACATATGATATCTTTGCGGTTTAATTTTGTCTTTTTTGTTAGAGACAATGCGAGAGTTAAAATTCACGAAAACATAATTAAGTTGTTCGGTACATTTTCCAAAATAACATGTCGAAAATCATGGGAACATTGAGTATTTTCGTTCAAGTTCTAGGCCACAATATGTTCAATTTATTATTATTAAAAATAATAGAATAATGGCAGATAATGGATCGCTATAAAACATATTGCCTGAAACGAGAAATAGTTGGAAAACGATCTTTTGTACTACAAAAAACGAAAAAATAACAAAACCAAGACAAGTCCATGAAATTATGTTGGAAGCAATATTTTTACTTTACCGTGCTGTTAATAAACTGAGAAAACTGGAAACAAAAACGTTTAGAAGAACAGAAAATTATCGCATGAGTTCATATTCGTATCATTCTTAAAGGCATTTTAAAAGCAAAACAAGAAAAAAACAAAGTAATTGTGTGCTGTGCACTTCCATATGTTAATTTATAATTGTCGAAAAAATAGTTTAGGCCGCAAAATGAACATCACGTCTCTAATCGTGTGGCATTCGAATAGAATATTTAATTCGCTTTTTAAGTTTGATCGTTTTGTGATGATAACGTGAATCAGGATTTTTATCAACCGAATTTATCACTTCTTTTTGTAGTTTTGTAGCTGATGTAATTGAAGTAGGTTGTGGTTTATGGTAAAATGACTTTAATTGCAAATGGCTTTTTTTGTAACTTTCGCATTTTGTATGTTACACACGACTCTGAGTGACCTACAATTTTCGTTTTTATTCTGCATGGTCGGGTAAACTGTTGCCAAAAGTGCGAAGAAATCATTTACATAAAAGAACTAGTCCAATGTCAATAAGAATGTCATTAGTAGGTAAATGAAAATTGTAATTGTAATTGTTCAAACAACACAAATTTTGAGATATCTTCAAAAGGTATTTGAGATTCCACACTTAATCAGCCTTAGTAAGCTGATTATTCGTAGAAGAATTGCAAGGATTAATCGTCCACATGTAAGTGGGGAAGAAGAATTCTGAACAATGTCTGAGAAATTTAGGATTTATTCAGAAACGTTGCCTGTGGTAGGTAATTTTTTCTCCGTGTGATCTGCGAGTTAATTGATTTTTTAAAAAATTACCCGGTGCAGGTCTCCGAGTTACTCGATACAGAAAGAAAAGGTCTCATGAGTAATTCACTGGTCGTAACGTGTAGAACTATACACTTTTTAAAAAGCCGATCCTATAGGAAATCACAGTGTGGTTGAATGGATAATATCCAGGTCTTTATGTTAACCGCAATTTCTTTTGAAGGTGGGGGGGGGGGGGGAAGAGGAAATCGTTTTTTTAAAAAAACCTCTGTTAGGAATTACGATCCATGGCAAATTGTTTCTTTGATTCTTGCTTATTTTCATAGGATACCATCACAGGATATTATCCATTCAACCTCTGTGATTTCCTATAGGATCGAATTTTTAAAAAGTGTATAGCTCTACACACTTCAACCATGTTATAGGTCCACACTAGCCAAATTCATTTCAGATGGATTTTTTTTTCGGCTTGTGTAGTTGTTCTTATATTCTAAAGCGATGGTTAGAAAGAGATCAATTATATCGGCCTCTTTCGAACCAACGGCTTAGGATATAAGAACAAAAGTCGTTCGCCCTCCACCTAAATCCTATTTTTTCGAAAAATGATCTTCCCAAACGTTGATCTAGGCTCCATTATCTACCAGAAAAACAACTACACCAGCCGAAAAAAAGAAATCCATCTGAAATGAATTTGGCTAGTCCACACGCTACGACCGACGATCACATTCAACCTCTGTGATTTCCTATAGGATCGGCACTTTCACGAGCAATCCACTTTTCCTGCCTCAGGTAATAGTACATTACATTGGACATTGGAAAGTAATTCATCAGTTCAGAGAATTTATTGTTGAGTAAATCCAACTATGAGAAGTCATTCGACACTTTTCAAATCTCTACGGATTAAAGCCCGCAAATTTGGAATCAATCATAGGATACAACTCATTACGTATTTCTTTTACTATGAACGTGTAAGCTCTTATTTCAATTATTTTATCATTGACATGACGCTCAGACATTAACACATAACATATGTGTAAGAGCTTACACGTTCATAGTAGAAGTAATACGTAAAATGAGTTGTATCCTATGATTGATTCCAAATTATCGGGCGTTAATCCGTAGAGATTTGAAAAGTGTCGAATGACTTTTCATAGTTGGGTTTACTCAAATTCTCTGAATTAATTACGAGTTTGTGTGCTCCCTCACATAGCCGAAAATTGTTCTCCGTAACGACCGCCCATGATTTAACCGATTTGCTATCATTAGATAGAACGGTAAATCGATATGTGTGCAACAGCTTAAATGGAACTAAAAACCTCACATTACATAGTTACAATATGTTGGCATCTGCCACTACAAGATCGCATAGGCTTTGATGAACGTAATAAGCTCTTGAGTTAACTTTGGAGACAATACACTCAGGGTTAGAGCAAGAAATGTTTCATACAAAACTTCAACAGATGGCAGCTGTAACCATTTCCGTTACCTCTAACCGAGACAAATAGATACGTCAACACTTTGTCCATCACATCCATCAGCATATGACTGAAGATTGGCACTAGATGCCAATGAAATGAAGCCACAATGAATGTAGGTGTACTACAGAGTAGTTATTATTACCATTCCTATTTCTAATCTACATAAATGAAATTTTTCGACTGCCTTTAAGAGGAGTATATCTCTTGTTTCGAACGACACGGGAGACTTCTGTTCTAACGTCTCCTTTGATCAAAACGTCTCAGATATCAACTATGATTTAGCCTTGCTTTGTAGATTCTTTCAAATAAATAAATTGTCCATGAACGTGACTAAAACTAAAGTAATGCATTTTCGTAAAAATGTTACAAAGCAGCCAGCGACTCAAACTGTCATGTTAAATGGCCAAGTAATAGAAGTTGTCTCTGTATACAAGTACTTGGGCCTGATTATAGATGAGCAACTGAAATAGGGTCCACACGTTACCAAATTGTGCAAAAAACTAGCCTTAGTCAGTGGAGTGCTTAATAAGGTAAAAAGAATTCTTCCAAAATCTGTCCTCATGAAGATATACTTCGCCCTCGCGCATCCTCATCTAGTATATCTCACAGGCGTCTGGGTACAGGCAAGCAAGAAGAGTAAAGACCAGTTACAGACCTTGCAGAAGAGGTGCTTGAAACATGCATTCAAGCTACCGCCGCGCCACTCCACAGTTGACCTATTCAAAGTTCAGTGTCCAGGTGTCCTGAATATAAACAGCCTCTATAAACTGAACGGTTGCAGCTTTGTGCACAATTCGATTAGAAAGCAGTCACTTAGTACTATCACGTTCAGAGAGACCTCGCACAGGTATCAAACCAGAAATCGCAAACTACTCTATCGCATTGTTACAATTGCTGGGTGTGATCTGTACAACACACTTCCGGCGAGAATTACAGTTTACAACGAGTACTCGTTCAAGAAGGAGCGTAAGGAATGGCTCTCGGAGCGCCAGTGAGGCTTAATGTTCCATTTCATTCATTTAGAACCATCGCCCCCAGTTTTGTAATTATAAAAATTGAAAAAAAATCAAACAAATATTCTCCTTATAAAATGCCATTTTTTTCCCATTTAATATTTATATGATCCATTGCTGTTGTTTAGTTTTTGCGATAAGAAAAATCGTGAAAATTAGTAGATTACAGTGGGGGGTACTGAAGTAAGTCATTACATGAGGGATCAATTTTGTGAAATGAGCCAAACTCAAGAGGGTGTATATAAGTAAAAAGCTTTGAAAACTGTTTTTTGACGAGTGTAGAGTTTGTATCCCGAGCCGAAATAAATATGAAATAAATTAATGTTTCTTTAAAGTGCCCAGCACACTGAAACTTAAATAATCATTCAAATATGTAATTATTAAGTTATGAAAATAAATCAAATCCATAAAAAAGTTCAAAGTTTGAAAAAAAAACTTTTTTCACACAAAAACAAGTTTTTTTTGCACCGATCTTCGAGTCGACCTAGAGCACTTAGGAGGGGCCTATGACCCATACTTTTATGAACAAAAATGTTCGCTACTTTTTTTTCTAGAACACTGAACAAAAAACCTCATCATTAAAGGAATATCCACGAAAACCACCAAAAAATACTGTTTAGGGTCGCGTAGCGTGAGTTGGACCCACACTTAGAACTCTACAGCTCAAACCACTCTACAGATTTTAACTAATTTAATTTTCATGATTTTCTGATGTCCATATCTTTCATTCAAAACCTCGAAGATTTCCGTTCTAATTTCGCAGTGATAAAAGTGAAAAAGTTCCACCAAACTTCAAAAAACCACGTTTTTCACCACTTTTTCGACCATAACTTCGAAAGTTTTCGACCGATTTTGCCCAAATTCAAAGTCGGGTGACGGGAATTATCACCCAGGGAATTATCGCCCAGGCAAATGGGAATTATCACACGGAGAATTATCGCCCAGGAGTTATTACCCGGTATGGCATTTTCCTTATACAAAATAGTATTTTCCTCATAAAAAATGGAATTTTCCTTATACAAATTGGACGCTTTAAACTTACTGGGCGATAATTCCTGGGTGATAGTTCCCTGGGTGATAATTCCCATTTGTCTGGGTGATAATTCCCATTTGTCTGGGCGATAATTCCTGGGCGATAATTCCCTGGGTGAAAATGCCAATTTTTTTTGGTCTGGGCGATAATTCATGTCGCCCTTCTATAGATTGTCGGGCTTGCCTAGACCTCTCAAATGTATGAAAATCGGTAAAGATTTACGCGAGTTATGTAAAAGGTCGAAAACCACTTAGGCGACTCTAACTCAGCTGCCCTTCGTCCAAGAATACCTATTCTATTTTCAATACCAAACCCACTTCTGGCACTACCTTTCAGGGGAAAAAGATTTTGAAAATCGGTTTAATATTTTACTTGAATTATTGTGTTTACGGTCGGACGGCCAAAATTTTTTTTCTAATTTTTGCATCTATGGACCATGATCGATGCTCCACAATATTCCCGCCCCCCTCGAATCGACTGGTTACAAACGTAGTAGTAAACGCATGGGACTCGTTCTTCGTACGGGTCCAAAAACGAGAGGAAAATGATTTACAATTCTTAAAAGAGAGTCGTATATCGTCTGTCGAAATTTACTAGCCTTTAACATACTTTAAACCAAGTATTTCCTTCACTAAGTTCAATGTCAGCAAACTTCCATATGAGTTCAATTTCACCAGAAACTTTATATTTTACTCATACGATAAGAAAAGAAGTGTAAGGTAAATGGGAAGAACGGTAAGTGGCAAAAAGAAGTTACAAACGGTCCAACCAATTAAATTCTTACCTTTTTGTGTAGGATTCAAACAGTGCTGTGCTACCAACGTTTCTCTGTACTTACTAATGTAAAGTACTGAATTCAACTGAATTACGTTTTTCGATCATTTTTTTATTAATCAATTAATCCATACACATTGACAGACAGGGATTTCGGGATATTAAAATGAAATCAATTATTTTTCAGGTCATTCAAAATGAAATGGGCGTACTTCGTGGTGGTGGTTTGCGTAATGGTAGCAGACCAAATCTATGCGAGACCTGGACCAAATGAATTCACACACAGCAGTCCCACCAACCTCACGGAAGCGAATACAGAAGTGCCAGATGTTCCAATGGTTTTCACAAAAGAAAATGAATCTTTATTGAGAAGGTATCTACAACGATTAAATAACTCCTATCACAAGTCTGTAGATGACTACGACGGATCGAATAACAACATTTTGAATAACTTTCTAAAAATGAGCATCGACGATCTGAAACAAAATCGCTTCACTTCCATTCATTCGACCATCAATCCCGATTCAGATCCATCTAAATCCTACTCCGTTCACATTCCGAATCGTTACTACGAATATGAGATCAATGAACCGGAGCCTGGCTACGTTACTATTCCACATAGTCCAAGACCGCCAACCGCCATTTTCACAAATATCAAACCAGTTTTTGAGTTGGAAAACATAAATCCATATCCGACGCGGTATGCCGGTGTGGTGAGACCGACATTTGTTACGACTCCGACAGAAGCAACTTTGGTTACTCCCCTGTTTCAAGCCTCTCCCACTACAGTCACAAAATATCATCTCATTACACCAAAGCCGGTTTTCAATGTAAGACCAACCCATCGGCCTTACGTTAATGTTTACGGTTATGATCCATCTGATCCCGATCCCCAATTGGACGACGACTACAATCAAATAGACTCGCTACATTTCGACAACGGGTACAACAACCAACCGTTCAATGTGAAGAAGAAAAAGAAAAAGAAATGCAAAGAGTCTCCGACGAATCAATACGATCCGGATTGTGAGAATTTCAAATTGCAGTTGCCACAAAACGTTGAAACGACAACGGCTGCACACGTCATTCGAATTCCGACCAGGGGAACTTCCACTCATGACAATAAATTAGACTTCGATGAAAAGCAGAAGGATCCCAGTTGCGCTGGTGGATGTTGCGATGGCACTTGTACGGAACCTTACCCACCCGTTCCCATACCAAATGTTCCACTCTATCCTCCACTGAATCCTTTGCCTCAAAGACCAATTTTCCCATTTCCAACACCAAATGCTCTACCGCTTCCTATTCCTCAGCAAATAGCTCCAGTGGCTGCTGCACCTGCCTCTCAAACAAAGCCCATACTTTCGCTTCTCCCAAGTTTAGTTTCCGCAGGTCTCACACCTCTGGGATTAATAAACAAACCCAAACCGAAACCGGACGATGACGACGATGACTTTGATTTAGACTTCTTCGACTTTGGTTTCGGCGGAATGAAATTCGGATTCAAAAAAATCATGCAGAAGTTCTGGCTGTTGCTTCCATATTTGTTCGCTTTCAATCCATTTAGCATAGGATTTTGGACGGTTGTCTTTTCACCCGCCTTACTTGCCGTGGCTGGCGGCACAACGTTGTTGTTATTTATGTATCCATGGGTTTCAAAAATGTTAGTTCTCAAGCGACAGAGCACGTCGGTTATAGTCCATAAACATCCGGGAAGACGACCCCCCATTCCTGGTCCGTGGCGCGTTAGCTCGCATCCAGCGAAATGGACAATTAAACCGAAACCAAAATCATTTCCGTTTACGCGGCGTAAGAAGCGTTTTGATCATAGTTTTGCAAAGTCTAATAGAAACCAAGACGATTATGGGTTCGACTTGATGGCTTATCAATACTTTAGACAATTTCATTGAATATTTTACACAAACTGCACCTCTGCCCAATGGATTTATTATCTTTGGTTGCTTTAAGATAATCGAAAGAAACTGAGATAAGATAAAACATTACGGACAATTGTTCTTGGAACGTTTAAAAATTTGTTGAAATTCTTTGGACGTATGTGAAAATGTTACTAATAATTTACTGTAAATTAACATCAGTTTTGAACTGGAATACCTCAGTCCTAAAAAGACTAATATATAAATAAATTACCATAAGACTATCAAGTAGTAGATTACATAGCAGGTCCCGTAAAGTGGAAATATTTTGACGAACTGAGCGCAGCCGAGTTTTATTCAATTCAAACGCTTTATTCGCTCCTTTACGGGATCTCTCATGTAGATATTTTTATGCTTAGAGCAGCTTCAAACTTCATCAAACTAATTAGCATGTAAGTTGATGGCTTGTTACATTCACTGGATGTGAATGTTTTTTACAAAAAATAATTAAAACGCTTCGACTTGCAACAGCATGCGCAAAATGTTACTTGAATTTAGCTTTAAGTTGCAAGTTTTTATATTCGCAAAAAATTGAAATACAATTTTGAAACTTGGGTTGGCCATGGAACCCTGGTTGTAAGTAGCAAATGAGTCAAAGAGTGACGCAACTCAGAAGCTATGTTGGGAGGTGTAGCCTTTCGGAATGATTTTTTTTCGAATATCCGAACATTGAAAATTTTTCCGAATTACTTCGAAATACCAAAAAATTGATTTCGAAATTCGATTCGCAGTTTTTTCGAAAATATAAATTTTTATTAATTCAAAGTTTTTTTTCGAATTAATTTTCTTTTTCGAAAAATCAAATTTTTTTTTGAAATATCAATATTTTTTCGAATGTTTCAACTAGATGTGTACACCGATCGGTTTTTAGTAGATCGGCGTGACTCTCGGCGATGATATTCTTCACCATTTCAGTTTTTAGGAGACTTTTGGGTAACAAAGTCAATTTTTTTGGTTCAAGTAAATCGGCTTGAGGCGACGTCAGGCCCGGACTGGCGACCGAAGGGCGCACCGGGCGAGCCGACTGAGGGGCGCCAATCTAAAACTTTTTTTAAATGCAAGGGTGTCGTTATCTTTTTATATGTTTTATACAATGAAGAAATTTATAATTTGCTCATTCTACACATTCACACGTTTCATCACTTTCAGCTGTTTTGTTAACAATGACAATAGCAAAACATCTAAAAAAGAGAAAAGTTAAGTGTGCAAATTATAAATTTCTTCATTTTAGTTTTCGTGATAATTGTGCCCATCAGATTGCATCGGCATGTAGACTTAAGTGGTGCTTGTCTGCTTGGAAACTGTTTGTTGAGACTCGAAGAATTACAGTATTCGTCGTCGGCTCATCATGTACCCAGGAAAAAACAATATCCAAGCAGGCAAGTAAATTAAAATAACTATATAAAGACAAGAGCGTTTCTCAAATGACGCTGCAGTTCTTCCGATGACTGCCCTATCCAACTGGCGGTCGGTTAAAACCAACCGGCGGGCGGTCGGTTTAAATCAACCGGCAATCGACTTAACCAACTAGTGGTCGGTTAAAACCAACAGGGGATCGATACAAATCAACCGGTAGTCGATAAAATCAACCGGCGGTCGACTGAAACCAACCGGCGGTCGATTTAAGCCAACCGGTGTCGATTAAAATCAACCGGCGGTCGATTTAAGCCAACCGTCGTCGATTAAACCAACCGGCAGTCGGTTAAGACCAACCGGCTATCGACTTAACCAATTCGCGGTCGATCAAAACCAACCGTCAATCCTCTTAACCAATAGGGTGGGTCGAATTATTTTTTTCCGGAAACGCTGGGGTCAGGCTGTACCCAGAATGGTCCAAGAAAAAATTTTTACATACTTGGATGTTTTTAAAAATTCGATCTACTATTGCCGGGAAGCGGAAAACTGGTTTTTGGGCTTGATTTACGAATTGATCACATTTAGACACTAATTTCTATTTCAAATAATAATGAATATGAATGGATCTGTCTGGGGACTAGTAACTACTAGAAGCGGCAAAAGAAAGGTTTCCGAAGAGACATTGTCTCCTAGCTACACTCTGTTAAATTTCCCGAAGGTCAATTTTCACACATATTTTTCGACTTTGACGTCAGAAATCGGACTTAAAGGGGGTGATGGGAAATTTGTCCTTATGTGCTTGGATAGCGGCTTTAATGGAGATTTTAAAACAAAGATGGTTTTGAAGTTTGACGTACATATCATACGTATACGTATGTACGGCCAAAGCCTCGAACTTAGAAGCGGAATTTCTCCGGATCCATCGCATCAACTTGATAAGTTTTCGCATCAAATTGTCGGCATTAAAGAGAACATTTTATGTTTAACTCCATATTTATATCAAAAAATTATCGATTTTCGTGATTTAGTGATTTGACAGAGAATGACTCAATAGATAATTAAGGTATTAATAAGCTAGCACAATTGGCCCAACAGAGGCCCTCGTGCGTGTTCTTACTTTAGTGAGAGCGGCTACATTAAAAAAAAAAAAACTGCAAATTATTTGAAATCCATGGTCAACACAGGGTTTCTATTTAAAATAAATCTTTCTTTCTTATTGAAAACTCTTGGAGAGCTCTTCACACTATACCGAACCACACATATACGCAAAAGTTCATGGTATACCCAGTAAATATTTGTTTACTTAGGAAAATACAAAAAATTGTAATTGTGGCTTATGTATCGGCGAAGATGCTTCGACGAATTTCGTCACTCTTCCGTGTAAAAAAGCAACGTTTATTCCTGTAGATTTTAGAGCAGTAAATATAGCAGTAAATTTTATGGCAAAATGTTAATCATAAGCTTTGGAATTCTTTAGATATTTTTCATACAATTTTTATACAAAAAGAACAAGTTAAGTGTTTAGTATGACGGCGATGCGAAGTTTCATGATAAATTGCTGAAAAGAGCACAATTTTCCGCCACTTGACATATTATGAATTTCGTCATGTTTTGTATACTTTGGCATAAGATCATATCATTCAGTTGTTTTTGTTTGAAGAGTGACATCTGTATCAGGTAGTCAGCTCTCAGTTCAGGTAATCTCACGATAGAGCTATCCGTTCAAAATTAACGTTTTGCTGGGGGAAAACGAAGCTCATAAACTCACATTTGAATTCATAAAACCGATGCTTGTGACTAACAAAAACACTACATAATATTGTGATTTAAGTTCCCGCATGTAGAACTAGGACAATAATAAGTTTTTAGCGTAATTTTAGTTTTTAATTTCCTAATTGTGATATAAATTTTTTAAAAAAAGTTACTTGCACTAACAGTAATTTAATTGTTAATAACAAACTTAATGTACAACTAAATGTCTAATAAAACCAACCGAATGAATGTTTTTAAAAGTATTTTTGTCGTTAGTTGATTCCTTTCTATGATTCCAATAATTACTTTCCTTAGAATTCCAGGAAATCCATTCCCACAAAATGCTACCAACACAACATTTTCGCAACAACATTTTCACATACAACTATTACACAACACCAACTCAGTACTTTTACAACCACTTGTAGCATATCTTGAAGACTCCATTGACCTTCATCCCAAATTCTACTAACTTTTTCCAGGGCCGTAACCGGAAGATATGGGCCAACTGACAAATGACTGTCTACGATGATGCATACACGCCTAGGAAGACATAATCCGAAATAAAAATTGGGGGTGCGAAGTTATCAGCAAAAAAGTCCATCTCAACTGTTATAAAAATTTCGATGTTGAATTTTTTATAACAGTTTAAACATCGAAACTTTTATAACAGTTGAGATGGTGTTTTTTGTTATAACTTCATAATCTTGTGTGCTCCCCGACAATTTTTATTTCGGATCGTTTTCCTAGGTGTTAATGCAACATCGTAGACAGCCATTTGTGTCCTGAAGCCCATATCTTCTGGCTACGACCAGCTTTTGTTGTCATTCATTTGAAATCATATGAGATACATTCTCACCAAACAGAAATCTCATGTGATCTACTACAATATTGCATGTCCATAATTCAAGCTTTTAGTGCGGCGTCGGCTTACGTCGAAGTATGCAAAATTTTATAATGAAATTCATAGTATGCCAGGCGACGAAACTTATCAACTTATGAACTTCATCATGAAATTTCGTATACTTTGACATAAGCTGAATTCGCGATAAACGCGTGGATAACGAGCATAGAACGTAGAATACCCAGCAACACTTACACGACAGTTACATTTTTTTTCATTACTTCATTTCCAGAACACTAGACACAAATATTGGCACAATCGAATCGAAAACAAGATCTGACGAAATTTCATTAGACACACCACCCAATTCAAATGATTCGACAGTACACACAGGAACACTTATAGTAAATGAGAAACGTCACTTGGGTGTAGCGGTGCCTGTTACCATGGAAGAAATCGAAAAGGAAATGGCATCGCAATCAAGTGTTCGTGAGACATCCACTTCAAAAGATGGAATATCTACGTGGATTCTACTAAGTGCAACGAATCCAACATCACCACCTGAGATGTCAAGAAGTGGGACTGAAAGTAAAGTTGATAAGACTGCGAAAACTCGTGACAATTCCAAGGCGCCAAATAAGGCGATTCTGAAAAATACGCAAAATAATAAAAATAAAATGAAGCCCAAGACGACGACTCCTCTTCCCCTAGATGTGAAAGAATCTAATGTGAATATGGAGAAGCTTGAGACTCTTCCAGAACCCATGGCGCTACATGAAACGCCTGTACTTAAAGCGAAAAAGAAGTTAACAACGACAGTAGCTACTTCAACTCCCCGAACACAACTTGATGACGACGAAGTTACTTATTTGATTGAAGACGACACAATAATAACGACGACTAAGGAAACGCCTGTACCATTTTTAGTGTTGGAGCCTAAGGATGCAGATTTTGATTTACCTCAAGACCGGTCGCCAGGTAAAACACCAACGAAGAAACCAAAACGAAATAACAACAAAACTAAGAAGAAGAACAACAAAAAACCCGGTGTGACATCACAGGGGGACGACATTAAAAATTCAACAAAAGTAGCCATTAAGAAGAAGGAAAATCCACTTGGAACAAAAATCTACAATTATTTGTCGAGGGAGGTGATGCCAACTGCCGCTGTAGGTTTACTTGGTTTAGTGGTGACTGCAGGCATAGCGGGATATTTCCTAAGCCCACTCGGGGCACTAAGACGATCATACGAAATCGGAGATCGAAAAGATGATCTTTACTATTATAACAACGAAGAATACGCTGGAAACGACGGACAATCAGAAGAAGAAGTCTTCGGGAAAGTCATTGCCGGAATGCCATTAAATGTGAATCATCGCAACAACGTCCGATACAACAATCACAGACCGAATTACTACCACCACAACCCAAATCCTTCCAAATATCATCATCCTTACAACAACCGGCATAGAACTGGAATGAATCAACAGTTTCAACAACCACATCCGGGACAACATCCAGCCCAACAATTATCTTACAGTTATTATCCCAACACCCAAAATCCAGCAAACTATCAACGAGTTCACCACGTAGCACCAGCCTCACAAAATGTCGTCAGCCAGAAATCCATTTCGAATCCCATTTTCGCTATTCAACCAGCGCCATCGTCCACAACAATAACAACAACAACAGACGTTACAACACTTCCAGCAACTGTAGTTTACGATGTCAATAAGCTTTCCAATAAAGACTCGGATGCTATGCTGGGAGCAACAAGCATCGTCGAGGAAGACAATCCAAATGAATTGAAAAAGCGAACGCAATTCGTTGTTGGCAGCGTGCTGCCAGAAAGTGTTATGGATTTCAATGACGATCGGAATAAAATGGTTGTAATGCCGGAACACGGTCCACGGAGACGACGTTCACTTCCTACCACAGAATCCAATCAAAAAAGTGCTGTTATCGATATATCACCACTCGAAGAATTGTTAGAGAATTTGAAGAAACGAGTGGAAGCAACAGAAAAAAATGAGAAGATTGCTAAGGAGATGAAACATATTGACTATGAACTAAATAGACTTAAACGAGTCATTGCTGAGATTAAAGACATTGAGCAATTCCAAGACGAGTTACGCATCAAAGTAAAAAATGAAATGCTTTCAGATACGATCTCAAATGGCATCCTTCACATAAAAGGAGACATTACATTTGTCAATGAATTGCTCGATAATCCAAATGAAATTGACAGCAAAATAGCAAATAGAGAAGCAATGTTGAGAACGGTCAAAGGGGAAAAACCGGTTAAAGCTCAGAAGAAAGCTGATAATATGACTACTGATACTTTTCAGCCAACTGAAGCTTCTACAGGTCTAATGGGTTTATTGAAAATATTGGAATTGAAAGCAGCCTTTGGAGTTAACGTTTTGAGGAGTATAAGACCAGCGTTTGACAGGGCTTTTGCGGATGTTTTCCATACCGCCGAACAACAAGCAACTTAAGTGAACCTAACGACTGTGCGTTATGAATGTAAAAACCACTTAAAATTCTATTACTTTAAATGTTACTTCAACGAAAAGACTTATGATCGGATAGAGCGTTGCCTTTCTCCTTTTTTCGAATTTAAATAACGAGAGAAGTCATGATTGTTCTCTTGATTTTATTTAAATGCTCATTGTATCTTGTCAGGACTTAATCCTCTCTGAAGCTAATGAGGGATATCTTCTGATTTTATATAATAATTTTATTGATTCCTCATCAGTTTTGTAGGTTATTTAATTTATTCTATTTATACTAGTACCTTAAAACGATTGTAGTGAATATAAAGACAAATAAACGACAAAAAATATTAAATTCAATTTTATTTCCTTAGTGCGGCGTCAGCTTATGTTAAAGCATACGAAATTTCATGATGAAGTGCATGATCATGACACGTTATGAATTTCTCTGAAGTTTTGTATACTTTGACATAGGCAGACTTCGCACTAACAGCGTGTATAATAGTGAAACTATGTAATCCTTCGAGTGCATATGACAGAACGAACAAAGACGCTTCACAGTTGTGCAAGTGTATATCTCCACTCCACACGAGATATCGATACAACAATTTAGTGAAACTCAATTTTCAATCAGTGACTTTTGACATTTCTGTGGAGAATTTCTCGTAAACGTTGGATGGGGAAACGAATACATTAATGTGCACTCGCTTCCGATTTACCAGGCTGCGTACTTGATTAGTATGAGTAGCCCTATAGAGGGCATCGAAGTCTTTGCATATTTACGTGGGTACCTGGCCTAAGCTCTAACCGCACGGCTCCCATGAGCGCGGAATTGAGGTACTCCCAATTAACGCGAGTCCCCGACGTGACTCTGCGTATAACGGCAGGCCCGTGCAACCTCCACGACCCAGGTAAGGCCCGAGATACTATCATATCTCTACTATATTCTCGCCAACCTGGTTGCCCAGGAAGGACTAGGGGTTCAGTCGCCATATCAAAGCGCACGCTGTTCTGACGCAGCTCACTATCTACCACAACCCCCGCGTTGCAGCGCCACTAGGCACCTCAACCAAGCGCTGGGGCCGGATGCGGCCATCTCGTATGGCACACTACACCCGGGGGCCCCCAGCCCTGCGGTACCGAATCTACCCTCGGTGAGGGCTTTCGCGGTAAGGCTCTTAACCAGACCACTTCGGTAGGGATGTGCACGCATCCCAGGCACCGCTGAGCCAGCTCAGGAAACCATGGTGTCGCTACCCACCAATGGACCAACGGGGCGAAGCAAGGAAAGACCGTTGGCGAACCACCCCTGTGGTAGCCACTATAGAGGGCAGTCTGGTGCCGAAAATCAGCAAAAGTCATTGTAACGGCGGTAAGGAATATTATACGTCATATAAATTTCAATTTGGCACCAGCCCGCTGCTGCCCTCTACATTCACAGTAAGAAAAACTTGACTGCCTCGTCTGAGTTGGTGGATAGCGACACCATGGTTTCCTGGGCTGGCTCAGCGGTGCCTGGGATGGGTGCACATCCCTACCGAAGTGGTCTGGTTAAGAGCCTTACCGCGAAAGCCCCCACCGAGGGTAAATTCGGTACCGCGAAGCTGGGGGCCCCGGGTGTAGTGTGTCATACGAGATGGCCGCATCCGGCCCCAGGACTTGGTTGAGGTGCCTAGTGGCGCTGCAACGCAGGGGCTGTGGTAGATAGTGAACTGCGTCAGAACAGTTTGCGATATGGGTGACTGCACCCCTAGTCCTTCTTTGGCAACCAGCTTGGCGAGAATATAGTAGAGAGGTGATAGTATATCGGGCCTTACCTAGGTCACGGAGATTGTACCCGTCTGCCGTTTATAGGGAGAGTCACTTCGGCGACTCGCGTTAATTGGGCGTATCTCAATTCCACGTTCATGGGAGCCGTGCGGTTAGAGCTTATGCTAGGTACGCACGTTAATATGCAATTCCTTCGATGCCTCGTCTGAGTAGAAATTTATACGATATTTTTGGCGCCAGGCTGCGTTCTCTATAGATTGTTTATTTAGTTTTGTGTTTTTCCGTATTCAGCTATGAAAGCATGGATGACGCCACTTGAGAAAAGGGAGTAGTTCTATGTTGAGACGTTAATTCAGCTATGAAAAAACATAGATGTCACCACTTGAGGTTCTTTGACAAGACAAGGACAAGACACAGTCTATGGTTACTCAAACTTCTCATTTAGGCGGCCTGATGCCGAGCTTTAACCGAGTGCATAGTAATGATAGGACACTCGTTCCCTACTCCAATATTGTCATAGAAACTGTCCAGATTGAAATGCAGATATCTGTTTGTTGCCATTTTTCTCCATGGACCAGTCTACTACATGAACTTCTTATGTCATCGTCGTGTAGAACATTTTCATGGAGTAAAATTGCAACAAACAGAGGCCTCTTTCAACGAGCATACCATTAATTTTTTAAGAGACTTTCGCCACCGGATAATTATTTATTCCATGAGCGCAATGAGACATTTACATTTCCCACTCAATATTTTTCACACGGGAAGTTATGAAACTAATAATAATATTTAATCAGCAATAGAGATAGCGGAGATACAATACAAATATTTTCAATGAAGTGAGACCGTGATAAGTTGATAACGTACCGCAATACATTTTCGATGGTTTCGTTTAAATGTGTTCGTATAGTTGATTGTTTAAAATATTAAGGGGAATTGTTATCCAGAGAGAAAGCAAACAGAATACGGTACAACTAGTCCTATCATCCTGCTTCCTCCTTATAGCTTATAAGGGGTCATTATTAAGGGTCCTAAGGGGTTAAATCTTCATTTGGCTTCATTTGATGGAGAGACTCAAAGTCAAACTAATTAAGTAAAGAAACTAAAAACTACTTTTACTACCACAATTCAAAAATGGCCTTGTGGAACTTGTTCAAGAGTTACTTTCGAGTTCATTGGTTTGGTTCATTACATCAGTAAAATTCGTGGAAATCACTCGAAATCTGGTAAGTAAGTTGTTGATGTTGAAGAGTGTCAAATTCCATACATGAATGATTTATTGGCTAGTGTACATTGTGTTTTACGTAGTAGAATTTATATACCAAAATATACTAATATACCAATACCAATATCAATACCAATACCAAATATATATGCCAATAACAATATATATATCTCAAAAAGTCACTGTTCATAGAATAATAAAAGCTTGAATGCTATTCGACACTGTTGTCGATTAGCCACACAACACAGCCGTGTTATGTGGCTATTCTCAGTTTTTCGCTAATGTCAATCTAGATGAAGAATATTTCTTTGCTCCAGAAAAGTACCAACAAGCTCCAAACATCCAACAAGTTTCATATTCAGTTTCAAAAAGGTTAACCATTTTTCACAAAACAAAACGCTGGCTATGTCGAAGATGCTATGTTGAGGAAATATGCAATGAAATTGTTTATCCCAGTATAGACGAGAGACATTTCGCACAAAAACATAACAATTTGACGAAATACCAAAGAAATTAGTTAACATTTGTACAAAATAAAGTGTATACTGCACCTAGACCTATCTTTTTAGGGTCGCAACTTAGACGGAAGAAGTCCTAACGAAAAAGTTTGTTTAGGGAAGTTGTTCGCCCAATAACAATACCTCAGAAAATGTCCCCCAAAGAATTAGAAAGATAGAAAATAACAAAATCCAGAAACAAGACGCAGACCCTCCAAAAATTTCCCAATATAACACTGAGCAGACTTCAGGCGGACTTACACCGCATAAACCCTGCCATGACATGCCAACATGTCAGCCATGCCCACGTAACTAATCATCGATCAAGTAGCCTCGAGCAAAAGAGACTGTAAGTGCCGGATTTCCTAACCACAGGTTGCAGGAAGTTCCAGTCAGAAATTCCTTGAACAAATATAGATTTCCCCCCAATGCTACTATAAGCTCTAGGAACCACAAAATTTCTCATTCTAGCAGAATGCCCCCTTCCTAATAAGTCCCACAAATAACCTGGACGATGATTTACAATCAGCTTGTAAAGAAACCTCATGGCTCTAAATTTAAAATGTTCCTCCAATCCAAACCCCAGGAAACGATTAATATAGTCAGTTACACTATCAAACTTACGGGGGCCATAAACGTACCGAATAACAGCGTTGAAAGCCTTATTAATCAGTTTACTCAGTTTAGTTGTGTCCAAATCGTACGAGAAAACTTCAGAACAATAATTAAAGTAAGGCATAAGCAGAGCTTTCGCTAGAAGAAGCCTTGTTTTCAGTGGGGTCGACGAGGCTAGTGGCCATAAACTCCTTAGATCAGAGTGAACTTTCTGGTAGATGTATTCCACGTGATCATGCCAAGAAAGCCGATAATTCATTAAAATCCCCAAATTTGTCACTTTCTGTGAGTATTCAATTACGGTGTCATTAATGACAACCTGGGGAACACTGCCCAGCTTCCCATCATTAGTCATTACCATCACCTTAAAAGTAGCAGTTCCATCAAGAGCAACAGAAGGCTCGATTAGAACATTACTATTGCATCCAATGACTATCGCTTGAGTCTTACCCACATTCAATTCAAGACGGTTCATTCGGACCCATTCAATCACCGCCAATAGATCTTCCTTAATCTCTCCGGTGCATTGCGTGACGTTAGAAGTGGAAAACGGTTTGTACAGTTGTACATCGTCAGCGAACATGTGTGGAAACATATATTTCAGAGATTTGGGTAAGTCATTGGCAAATAGAGCAAACAAAAGAGGTCCGAGTATAGAGCCTTGCGGTACACCACTCGCGATTGTAAGAAAGTCCGTTATTTCTCCCTGAATGCACACTGCTTGAGATAGATCTTTCCGCTAAGTAACTACTGATAAACGAAAGAGCTGACGTGGAGAACTTAAACATGTGCTGGAGCTTGTACAACAGTAGTTCATGGCACACATTATCAAACGCTTTAGAGAAATCTAGCAGTAGCTTTTTTCTGGCTAATATTTCTCAGAAAAGACCGAAAAGTATGACAAACCATCATATTTCAAAATCTGGTGGCGCATAGAAACTTTGACATTATCTTCTTTCACCGTTTGTCACAAATTCATAGATCCACTGCTGCGCTACTCTTTGTACCTTATGTGCTTATGAATACTGAGATGTATAACACAAACTAAATCACTAAATCAATAAAACAGCTTTGAATTACGGAATAGACAAACTTTATTGAAAAAAAGATGCACAGGTCCCTTAAAACGTTTTCTAGCCATCTGATGCGATAATGTGATATCTTTGTCATACCTCTACACCGTTACATTCATGGTGTAGAGCGACGTATATATTCCGTTCCAAACGTATACGATCGCACATTCCGTAAACCAACTTTATTAATACACCTCTTCTCTATCACGATGTAAGACGACCGGTTTTTTTAATAGTTTATTTTAGTGTCGCTTGATAAAGTTTGTTTATTTTGTTGCAGTTAGTCTTCCACCATAATTAATTAAATTGAGAAAAAAATGAGTGCCTTGAACACGGACTTGTTACCACTTGAAGAAAAGTTGCTATTTACACCTTCACTTGACGAGATACGTTTGTGTAAGTTGAATGTTTTCTATCGAAGGCAGACGCAAATATTTACCGTCAAAATTTATCAGTTCTGCTAGATGGATTGAAAAGCAACTTTAGCGAAGTCAATGTTGATGTGGTTGAATGTCCAGATCTTCGAGAAGCCCCTTATCATTTGGCTTGTGAAGGTGACACTTCAATTTCATTTATGTTCCCATCTGGTAGTCTAAATCCATCATGTTCTTGATTAGGACTTAATGGCTCAGCAGCACTTTGCGAAGTTGGTGGTCCACCATATCTTTTACCGACTGTAGATCGAGAAAAAATCTACGATTTGCGGGAAATTAGCCGGAAGATATTGAACTCTTCAGACGAAATTTTTTCGATCGGAGCAGGGGCTGGTTATTTTCCGTACTTGAACTCAAATTGCGAGGTATTGGTTCCGCCAAGTTTTTGAATTAAGAATTGTGCTAGGGGGAGCTCCCAGCTAACAATTTATCGCATGAACTGTGATGTGCATAAAAATGGACATTACCGTGGTTGTGATCTAGAGCTAGATTCAAGATTAGAGGCGTGCGGGTCGACTTTTTTTTTAAAAAAGATTTCATTTAAAAAGTTTTTTAAACTCAATTTTCGGGTCAGGTTTTGATAGTTGAAGTCTTCAAAGCCGAACCGACGAATTCATTCGGGTTCGAGTCGTGTTTAAGCACGACCGATGAAAACGACCGATGAAACGAAAATAAGTAATTTCAAACATGTATGTACCTCAATAGGTAAATAAAATGTTTTTTCATTTGGTAGTTGAGTTACTTTTTTAAGATTGCTTAGTGGTTAGACGTGGTTAGAAGATAGGTCTGCACTTTCAGCCAGGTCACGTGGTGCCGAAAATTTGAAAATGCCAAAATTCATGAAGAAGCGAGTACATTACGTTGTATAAGTTTGTAATTCGACACCTGGCTGCGTACTTTGGTCCCTTCCCTGGGATTTTATAAGGCAGCCTGGTGCTGTCTTCATTCACCAAAGTGTACACATTAGTGATATCTGTACGTCATATAAGTTTTAACTCGGCACTAGGCTGCGTCCTCGAGTTGACTTTCTAATGCAATGGGCAGCAACAGCCCGATGCTGAATTGAAATTTATGTGACCTATACAACTTACTATTGCTTCTTTATTCCCAGCTTTTGGATCTCAAGTACACAGCCTGGTGCCGACTTCGATCTTGTTACTAACTAATAACCTCGTTCCTTCATAAAGTAGGCGTTGTCAGAATTTGAGCACCATACTGTCTTGGTCTGACAAGGTTTTACATTTCGTCGATAAAACCTTATCAGACCAAGGCAGTCTGGTGGTGAAATTCTGACAACGCCTATCTTTAAGAAGGAACGTTATTAGTTAGAATGAACGAAGTCGGCACCAGGCTGCATACTTGGGACCCTAAAGCTGGGAATAAATAAGGCAGCCCGGTGCTGAAAATCTGTTTTCGCCAAATTGGAGGCAATAGTGATGTGTATACGTCACATAAGTTTCAATTCGGCACCAGGCTGCTGCTGCCCTCAGCATTCAAAAAGTCTTAACTCGAGGACGCAGACTAGTGCCGAGTTGAAACTTATATGACGTATAGATATCATTAATGTGTACAATTTGGTGAAGACAGACGCCTAGCACCAAATAAATGGCACATACAATGTTGAATGACAGCAGGAAGATCATTGATGAATAGCGAATATAACAACGGCCCGAGGACTAACCCTTGCGGAACCCTATTTTCAATTGACAACATCCGAGACAGATAGTCATCTATAACTACCGCTTGACATCTACCAGACAAGTATGATTTAATCATCTTAATTGCACAATCACTGCCTAGCACCAGACTGCCTTCTATATTCCCAGGAATTTTCAAAATTTCGGCACCAAGTGTTCTGGCTGAAACTGCAGACTAAAAAACTAAGCAATCTTAAAAAAGTAGCTCAACTACTGGATGAAAAAAGAATGACTTTATTTAGCTATTTAGGTACTTTTTTGAAATTAACAATTTTTTTAACAAAAGCATCGCTGGAAAAACCTTGTTTTCATCAGGCCTGCTCGCTAGTTAGATTTTCACGTAATTTTAAGGACCGCTACGGCAATATGTCTGGACACTTTTTTATATTTTCTTCACGGTATAGGAACACATATTCCCTCAATACTTAAAGTTACTCATATTGTTATTATTGTCCATTTTTACAATTTATAAATCACAGAAATGATGATAGATGGCGTTGCCTGTGTAGTTTCAGTGAAGCGCCACCTATCATCATTTCTCTGTTTAAATAGTCGAAGTGATAGAGAGGGTAAATTTTGCAAACTTGGCGACAACATTAACCCATGATCAAAACGTAGATTTTACCTTTTGATTTTTGTACGGATAGTGAGCGATACAACAACTGGTCTTGAATTGGAATAGTTTAGTGCCATTCAAATCCAGTCAAATAACATTAACCCAATACCATAAAGGTGATTTCCATAAGGGGAAATGTTTCAGCACCGGCCCGATTTCTTCATACAAAGTCGCGGCGGTGACGCAGTTTTGTATGAAAAAATCGAGCCGGTGTTGGACATTTCCCCTTTCGGAATTTCTCTATTTTTGTAGGGAATTTACAACATGAAAATTGACAAAAACAACTCAACGAGTGGAAGTTCTTCATATTTTGTGTCGAAGAAGTCATCTAAAGAATGCAATGTGGTTACAGTGCCGTGTGATGAGACAAGATTTGCGCTTTTAGCAAACATTTTCCTGAGCGAAGGAAAGCCTGGAAAGGTAAGACGTTTTTATCTAACAGTTTCTTTGCAGTGTTAAGGGTTAAGATGAAACGACCGTCTTTATTGATTTGATTGCAATGCATGCAATATCAATTAATGCTTTGCTAATTATTCAGTTTTATAATATTCTTTTGAACTCTTATCTATGACGCTATTAACCTAGAAATTAAAATTAAAAGGTTGTTCGCGTTCATTGTAAACAACGAATTGGTTCTGATGATTTTATAACGAGTATCAGGAAAACACTAGCTGGGATGTATGGCGACAAAACTATTGGTATGAATAAAAACAAATAAATTGTAAGTTGGCACCACTGCATAGTTTAGTAGTATTGGCGTCTTTGGCTTTAAAGTTTCAGTGGCAGTGGTGCTATCTTATCACTTCTCAGTGTTCATTGAAATGATAGACTTTGGAGTGTCGTGAAGGGAGCATCCCCTGTTTGCTTTACGTTTTTTTTTTTGAGATATACCCATAGATGATGGTTCGCATCAGTTTTGCATCAGGCAATAGTCAAAAATAGTCACAAACAAAGGGTGTCGTTATCTCTTCATTTTCTATGCTAATTACGGTTCGATATAAAGAGTGTCACCGACTGACAGTAGCGCTATCAATTAATTTTATTGTTTATTGTGGCTCAACAAGTAACTAATTCCATCGTCTGTCTCAACAAATTTAGAGTAGCTATGTATCACAACAAAAGCATCTTTTAAGGTAGAGTGTGACGCAGTTCGTAAGTCCGCTTCCAAAATTAATGATATCGCTTGAGGTGACGATATCGCTGATAATACGCAGAAGTTTGTTTGAATGGAACCTTGCGTTCAAAGTTTTGATTTCCTGAAAAAATTACAGCGTTCTTTTAGAACGAAATTATGTTGTGTTAAAAAAATGCGTCACAAATGCCGGAACAACCATCGGAATAATTTTTCAATACTTTCAGTTTTACACGCAAAACTTTAAATACTTTAAACTCTAAACAATCCACGCAATAAGAAAAATAAAAGTCAAATTTTTGCAGCTCAAAAACTGAAAGTACAGAAAAATTATTTCGTCGTTGGGTCCGTCATTTGTGACGCAGTCTTTTTAACACAACGTAATTTTGTTTTAAAAAAAGCGTTGTAATTTTTTCAGCGACTGATATGTTTCGGAAGTTTTCAGTTGTTGATAAATATTCTATTTTTTGAAAAAAATTTTTGCCGAAAAAAAATTTTCTCAGAAAAGAAATTTTTATCAGAAAAGAAAATTTTCTCGGAAAAAAATTTCTCCGAAAAAAATTGTCTCCGAAAAAAAATTCCGAAAAAATTCTCAGAAAAAAATTTTCTCCACAAAACATTTAAATTTTTCCCAAAAACATTTTTCTCCAAACAAATTTTTCCTTTAAAACATTTTCTCCGAAAAAAATTTTTTTGGGTCATTTCGTGCAAAAATGGAAAATTGAACGTTGGAACGGCTTCAACTGAGTAAACGACGAAAAACCGAGATTTTCTTTGCAAGGAAAACATGCTCAGGACACGTTTCTGGGGCTTTGTTCCGTACAGCACAAATAAAACCTTTTTTGTGGATCGCGCAGTTCAAACCGTTCTTACTTATCACCCCGCCGGAATGACCCTTCTCCAAATTAATTTTTCTTCAAAAAAATTTTTCTCCAAAAAAATTTTTCCTTAAAAAAAATTTTCTCCGAAAAGAAATTTTCTCCAAAAAAAAAATTTCTCCAAAAAAACATTGCTCCAAAAAATGTTTTTTCCACACTTCCCACATCATTCCACACAGTTCCCACATCACTCCAAACACTTCTCACATCACTCCAAACACTTCCCACATCATCCCACATGATTCCACAACACTTCCCACATCACTCCACGCTAGCCCTTCTCATATCAGATCGAGTTCTTTTTTTCAGCTTGTGGAGTTGTTTTTCTGGTAGATAATCGAGTCTAGATCAACGTTTACGAAGATGATTTTTCGAAAATGTCTAGGCAGCCGCGGATGACTTTTGTTCTTCTATTTCAAAGCGCTGATTAGAAAGGGACCAGACACTTCCCACATCATCCCACACACTTCCCACATCATATCACACACTTCCCACATCATCCCACACACTTCCTACATCATCCCACACACTTCCTACTTCATTCTACACATTTTCCGCTTCATTCCACACACTTCCCACTTCATTCCACACACTTCCCATGTCATTTCACACACTTCCTACATCATCCTACGCACTTTTCATAGCATTACACATCATTTTCGTTCACTTCAAAAAATTTTTTCTCATAGTCGCTCTACGGCAGCGTACCTCATTTCGGACCACTTTGACCGATTCCTGGCAACGAACCCCCCAACCGACCGGTTCCGTTGGCTTCGTGAGATCGATACCTTTCATCTAATACCCCATTCACCGCGATGTGACCACTACCGGCCGATATATAGCCGAAGAAGTGCTCCCGTCGGTGGATTTTCATATATGGCGGTTGCATGGAAACTTTGACGGCCAATAACTCAGTTCGAAGATTTTTTTGGGGGTGGGTAGCCACCGGGTGAATTTTAAGGAAATCGCCCGGGCGGTTCTCGACAAAAAGAAAGTAGATAGATACATAGATCATGGACACACAACACGGGAATAAAATTTTCATTATTATATATATATTAATAATAATATTATTATAATATATATATATTATTATATTTCATTCATACAAGCCCTAGCAACGAATACGACAGTCTTAGTTCAATCAACTTCATCAAAACATTACTTTATTTGGAGAGATCAACTCAACCGGCAACGACCGGTATTTTGAACTTATTTGGTACTGTGTAACATGTAACGTAAGTTAGCACAATACAACATGTTGTGATATCCCAAGAAAAGCGTTGTGATATCACAATAACATTTAGTTGTGCTGTGCTCGATTATCACACAAAATACAGCTACCTGCTTCTAGTTAAAAAGTAAGGATTGCGCTTCCACTTTTTACCACTAAACTACCTTCTGTGTTCCCAATTCTAGAACCCAAGGGATGGTGCCAATCTAAAATTATTGAGTAACTTTGTTTGAATGTCCTCTAAGCTTCAATTCAACCTTCTAAAAACAAAACATTTATTAGTGTACGCGTCGACAATCTAACCAGCATAGGTAAACAACACATCCATCACATATGCACCAATCCCTCTTCGCCTATTACAGTAAAAAAAAAAAAACTTTCAAACTCGCCAATACACACTCATTGTTTTTAAGAACATTTATCATTTAAAAGACAATCACCTTTTTCGTGACGATCTAACGGAAGTTTTCCGTTTTTGTTTATTTTCTGAGGCCGTCATTTCAGCGTTTACCGGTCAATGAAACGTATGGTAATTCGATGCATTAAGTCAAAGGTCTCGATTCGTCTTTCTTTCACCTTTCTTTCGATTCGATTTTCTACTAATGTGCAAATAGAATATTTACACAACCCTGTGTTACATAAATGCGACAAACACAACGACAAAGCGACATATGTTCGACACATCAAGTCCCCTTCACATTTCTTGTTTTTTTAAGTGCAATTGTAACATTGTGGACATCATAACTTGAACGAATCAACTATAGGAATATTGAGAGCTGCTGCGTCTCTCTATATATAAACTTCGACTACACATTGAACAACGGCAACAAAAACACTCATAATACACACACCATTTCCACTATACACAAAATATTCCGCACAATGTCGCGTCGTCGTATGGTTGGATCTCTTTTTCTCTTCAACATTTACATACGTTTTACATGTTTGCATTGAAATCATGTTTTAAAAATGAATGATTACATGCCTCCGTGGCGCAATTGGTTAGCGCGTTCGGCTGTTAACCGAAAGGTTCGTGGTTCGAGTCCACGCGGGGGCGGTTTAACTTTTTTTATTTTTTTAACATTAAAAGTTTTAAACTGCTTTTGCCATTTGAAAGAAAAATTCCTTCTGGTTTAACAAGTTTTTCATTGAAATTCGTTCGAAGGCAACTCAAATGCTTAGAAAAATTTGAGTTTAGTTAGCTCACATTAACTACGCATGATACTCTCAACGAATCAAAACACAAATTCGCAAACGAGTATACGTATACGTATACATTTGGAATAGCAGTTCATCTGACTGAATTTAATCGATATCGTAAAAATCTCCAAGTCGTTGTTTGATATGATTGATATGATATGAATTTTCCGGGCTTGTTTCTAAAAAAAAAGTTAAACCGCCCCCGCGTGGACTCGAACCACGAACCTTTCGGTTAACAGCCGAACGCGCTAACCAATTGCGCCACGGAGGCATATATATTTTGGTGCATAGTAACATTGTCGAACTGAATTTGCTGGTGCAAGAAAACTGAGTTCTATAAGTTTTTTACAGTGTCCGTATACATCTATCGTTCAATGCGCATGTTCTTTTCTCTACTCGAATTATTGGAACAGTTGTTTCGGTTGTCTTGTTATTTTCTGTTTGAAATATTCATTCGAACCGTTTTTTTCCTATATGCAGTGAATATATGGAGTGTATGTAATAAAATGCACCCCGTGAATTTTACGGTATGAATGAATTTAAAATTATTACGCATCTGCGGGAAAATTTATTTATCTTCGAGGAGGAAGCTTGTATCCCGAGCCGAAGGCAAGGGATATAATCCCCCGAGAGGATAAATAAATTATCCTGCAGAAACGTAAGAGTTTTTAGTCGTCCTTTTCAACCATAAAGCCACAAATGCACTCATGTTCCTCACATAGTTGAGAACCTAAACGAAGACCAACAGCAATTCTCGCGGAATTGTTATCTAATTGCTTTATAAAGAGTTATTCTCCTTAAGAAGTTTAATTTTGCACCGACAAAAAAAAAATCTTTTTGTGTGAAAAAACTTTTTTTATATTTTTTTTTCAAACCTCGGGCTTTTTTGTGGATATGGAGGCAATTTCCAATATAATTTGTAGATTTAATTACATACACTTAAGAGTTAAGGTTATATTTACTTAGATGCGTTCGAGTCTTTTTATAAGGCTAGTATTTAACTGGTAAGTAATTTTAATAATTTGGCATAAAAATTTTAATCCAAAAGCAATAAATTTAATAGAGTGGCAGTAAAAATAATTTTCGGCACTAGAAATAATTATGGGCAGTAGGTTTTTGTAATTAATATTTTGGCAATAAATTTAATGTTTTGACAGTAAGTTTAATAATCTGGCAGTAAATTGTTGTTATCATTCAATTAATTGTACGTAGTGTCAATAAAAATAATTACTTTAGAAGTAAAATTGATCGTCACAACAACGGGGCTATGGACTTACCTAACATTTTTTAAAGCGCAACATAATTCGCATTCGTAACATTTCGTAAAAGGGATCATCAGTCGTTTACGTAACATTTCGAAAAAAGGATCATCAGTCGGTTACCTAACATTTTTTAAAGCGCAACATAATTCGCGTTCGTAGCATTTCGTAAAAGGGATCATCAGTCGCTTACGTAACATTTCGTAAAAGGGACCATCAGTCGGTTACCTAACATTTTTTAAATCGCAACATAATTCGCATTCGTAGTATTTCGTAAAAGGGATCATCAGCCGTTTACGTAACATTTCGAAAAAAGGATCATTAGTCGGTTACCTAACATTTTTTAAAGCGCAACATAATTCGCGTTCGTAGCATTTCGTAAAAGGGCTCATCAGTCGCTTACGTATCATTTCGTAAAAGGGATCATTAGTCGGTTACCTAACATTTTTTAAAGCGTAACATAATTCGCATTCGTAGCATTTCGTAAAAGGGATCATCAGTCGTTTACGTAACATTTCGTAAAAGGGATCATCAGTCGGTTACCTAACATTTTTTAAAACGCAACATAATTCGCATTCGTAGCACTTCGTAAAAGGGATCATAAGTCGCTTACGTAACATTTCGTAAAAAGGATCATTAGTCATCAACAAAGAGCGCAAAATAATTAGCATTCGCAGTATTTCGTAAAAGGGATCATTAGTCGGTTACCTAACATTTTTAAAGAGCGCAACATATTTAGCATTCGCAGTATTTCGTAAAAGGGATCATCAGTCGCTTCCGTATCATTTCGTAAAATGGATAATCAGTCGGTTACCTAACATTTTTTAAAGCGCAACATAATTCGCGTTCGTAGCATTTCGTAAAAGGGCTCATGAGTCGCTTACGTATCATTTCGTAAAAGGGATCATTAGTCGGTTACCTAATATTCGAAAAACATAAAATCGTATGATACAATTAATTAAATGATAACAATAGTTTACTGCCATAAAATTAAATTCATTGCCCTTTTAATTTGAAGCCTTTTTATAACATCTATTCTGTTTGCCATATCAATTCTGATGAGTACGGGTCCCTTGCATATGTCTTTGAGATAGCCCCTCGGTGGAGTTATAAATTTTGTAAAACGGCAATTCCATGCAATGAATTTTGTATATGACCTGGGAACCGTGTCAACCCGCCGAAGCGTACAAAGGTGCGAAAGTAGAGGTGAGCGGGTTACCCGAATGTACTAAAAAACCCGACCCGAACCCGAATCAATTTTATCGGGTTACGGGTTTTTCAAAATCGAATCGGGTCGGGTCGGGTTTTTGTAATTATTTGGCAAAAAACCCGGTAACTTTTTTTTGATGAAATTATAGTAAATAGTGAGAATAAAATTTGAAATAACATTTGTGCCATGTCGCATAACAATTCAAAATATTTCGACCGTAGTAACAAATTTGAGACTGACAATTTTCCGAACAGTTTACCATTGCAATTTAAACTGTAAAAATGATATACTTTTCCGCACTTGTATTGAAATGAAATGCTCATTTCGATACAAGTAACAGAAAGTAGTCTCATGACTTAGATGGCTTTAGGTCAAAATAACTCTGGGCAAAATAACCCCGCACGTAATAACACCGACAAAATAACCCTGGTCAAAATAATCCCCCGGGGTTATTTTGTCCGGTTTTTAGAGAAGCTTTTGAAGTCATCATTGCATTAAGAGGACATTGTAACGTGTTGGGGGCTCTGCCCCCTCACCCCGGCCTGCTGTGAGCTTCAGTACGCCTGCGGCGGGCTAGATTACGCCATGCAGGCGGCCTTACGTTCATGGGGCTCTGCCTCAAACCTCGCTAGGGGCTCTGCCCCTTAGACCCTGCAAGAGGGTGATTCCCCCTTTGACCACCCCATTGGGAGGGCTGCCGTCCCTCGACCCCGCCTTTTTTTATTAAATTCCGACCCGCGCTCCTCTAGTGCGAAAGGTGTGATCTATGAAACATTTTCAGGAAAAACCTATAAGTCTCACATACAAAAACATTGTCAGACCAACCGGAAAACGTGGTTCTTAGGTTATCCACTTTTTTATTTTCAACTTTTGAATGGAATGGCCCATTTCGCGCTTCGGGCCGCAAGATCCATAAAGTGGACCTAGCTACTTGAGCTTAGCTGGGGCGTTAAGGGAGTTACGTTCAACAAGGTCTATAGATTTAAAAGCAAGTCGGAAGATCTTAAGCTTCGACTGTGAATTGGCCCGAGTTTCTCTCATCTACTGAGATTTGAAATGAACAAAAATTTGTGTATTATAAACGTCTAATTCTGGCTCGTTTTTTGCTCATTAATCCTTACTAAGCAACTTGTTATACAAATAGTTATTCACTAGGCCTAGGAGGAGTATTTTTACTGAAAAATGGCAAAGTCAAGCAACATGTTATGAGTGAATTCTCTGAGACACCGATCACCACCGAGGAACAGTTAAACTCATGGATGAACTACTACGAAATGCCAGCTCCTTTAATCAATCTTGGCACTTTAGTTACTAACGAAGCGGTAACTTGATGGAAAATTTTGTTCGAAATTCTTTTACTCAAAGTTGTAACATTTTAGGACTTAGATTTGAGATTGCAACATTTCCATAGTTTTTCGAAAGGTGTTTGGGGCGGTCATTATCATTATGACACTACGCCACACATTGTTGAATACGAAGGTTTCTTCAATGTTGGAGAAAAAATTGTACGAATTGATAAACCTATTCACACGCACCAATTCGGACGAGATTAGTCGATTTGATTTTTTGTTACAGTTTTACTCGTTTTACTGAAATACATTTTTTTTATTGGCCAAGGACTTTCTCTTATTTTTTTTACCGACCTGAGGTGTTAAAAGATTGAGATGAGTTGTATAACGATAGTGGACCGAAGCCGACCAAAAGAAATGTTGAGGTGAGCGGGCCGTTCAAAATTTCGGGCCGCTCGATGCCAGCCCGTTCAAAGTACGGACGGGCATCATTCTTCTGAGCATTTGAAAAAATCTTCGGGCATCGAACGGGCGTTGGAGTGTTCGAGCCGCTTAATCTTGGGAGAATTTCAATTTCTCTGGTTGAGTCAATAATTTCAAAAAATATACGGGCTATTAGCCAGCAATAGGAATTTAGAGAAATGTTTTTTTTACAAAATAATTTAATGGTGAACCATATGGGTCTAATAAACTTTTCATTCGTTCCGATATCTGTTTTTTGTTAACATGCGGTTCGTTTAAATTAATTTTATGCACATATAAAACAGAAAATGTTTATTTGTATTTATAAAAAAAAACGTTTTACATTTAAATAACAAAGAAAATCACGTGTTGGAAGTGTCCCCATTACGCATGCTGTGTTGTGACGCTGAATTTCGATACCAATACGTTGTACGAGAAAACTTGTAGATCTTCGATCGCCATTGATGGCGCTAATTAGACTGCCAATTGCTTAAATCAAACTTTTCGCATCATGACACCAGGGGCCCAATGATTCGACCGCAAAGGGGGCGAAAAAAAACTGCTCGCGTTTATATTCTTCTTGTGAGTTGCTGCTGCTTCAGCAACTGATCAGCAGTACGAGAAGACAATTTCCGATACGATGGTGCCAATGTGTCACGACAGGTGGCGTCCTAAACCAGACTCTGTCCACTTTTCCACAGGATGAGCGACATGTCATCTAGTGTCTTGCCGTCGTCCTTGTAGAGATTCGAAGGTTCCAAAGTTGCTGGAATTTTTGCAGAACCTAAAGCGCGTTGTTTTAAAGATCGGAGTGGTTCGACCCACAATTTTAGCGGGTCGACCCACACCTGACCCACAGTTGCAGAAGTCACAGAAATCGTTTTTCTGTGAGTTCTAAAACTTTGGGTCAGGTGTGGGTCGACCCGCTAAAATTGTGGGTCGGGTGTGGGTCGACCCATTCCGATCCTTATTGTTGTTTATGCTTGAGGAGTGGCGAGAAAAGCGGCCAATGCTTCTGATACAACTAAGCCCATGAACACCAGAGTCGTCAACCTTGTAGCCGCAAGGACAAGTGTGTGTTGTACATACTTTACAGCCCAGTCTTAATGCAATTGATATGCGGAAGGTATAATTGTCGAGATGTGTGCCGACAACTTTGGAGGGTAATGTTATGCACATATTATGTTTTTTACTTAGAGAAAGATGAGTGATGTGCAAAAGATGGCTCGATATTTACTGTTTATACCAGCGGATGAAACATCAGACGAAAGAAATTTTTCTAACGGTAGTGGAGCTACTAACGGCAAGGGTAGCGACGCTCAATGGAGATTTTTTTTTACATTGGGCGCGGGCCGGGCGGGCACGGAAATTAGGTCCGCCCGCTCACCTCTAATCTATTGTATTCTCTCACACCTCAGAGAACTTGGAGTCCAAAACTGCAGACCGAAAAAGTGTTGGAACTTGACTCTTGAGCGGGTCGAGTCCAAGGAGTGGATGCAAAGTCGGGAAGTAAGAAGTGAGTTACAACCGAGAAAATAGGTTCAACAATAGAGTTATAATTTGAGACTACAAAGCGTAGTTGTTAAAAACAAAAGATTTGTACATTTCGTATGAAATTCATTTCTCTGTATGTCATCCGGATGAGTTTTGATTGATTGATTGATTGATTTATTGTTTCTACATCTTGAAATACAAATTAATTAAATAATGATGCTACACTGTGCTCTAAGGCACTCTTAAGGAGTCAATCATGTGTGCGACATGAATTTATTGATATAAAAATAAATTTAAATGAATAACTAACAAATTATAAGCAATTTGAAAGAATGGGAAGAGTATTTTACGCGAAATAATCTAAAAAGTATTGAAAGTAATAACATAAACCCTATAGAAGAAAGACATAGTCCGTGGAAGAGGAAGGTCGCAGGTGTTCGCGTTAGGGGAGCCAGACAGAAGTGCACACTCCATGCACCATTTATATGTCTCATCCTTGGAATCATAAAATGAAGATCCTATAGCCTCTATTCACCAATATTATCACCTTATCCCGGGTACTGGCTCTCTAGTAACCAGTCCTTCAAATCTCTTTTGCTTTAGACCCAGTCTTTGTCCTAACGGAGGCCGACACAATCAATTTCTTACCTCGCGTTTCATATCTGTGGACAATTTTTTTAAACTCAATGGTGCTGTATGACTGCCCGCTCGGCGCCTCATGCACAAACATACACGCGCTATACCTGACAATGCTGCGTACATAAAGAATTTAAGGACAATGGACTCGGAAAAGCTCCTACTTTGTGCACTGCTTTGGAAGCTTATTCGCATTCTAGAGGCACCTCTTCTGCAGCACTTGCAGTTGCCGTAGAGCACCCTTTGATGCTGCTCCCCATGCAGCTGGTAAGTATGTAAGACACGAGTGTGGCAGCGAGAAATATATCTGGAGTAAAACCGACTTCGGAAGAACCCATTTCAGCTTGCACAATATTTCACTCACTGACGACAACTTCCTGCACATCTTGACAACCTGAGCTATCCACGATAGCCTATCATCAAGCAACAGGCCCAAATATTTGTATTCACTTACCCGGTCAATATCCACTCCATCCAACGTGACATCATAGACATTCCGTTCCTCCCGATCCCTAAAGTGCATCACTTTAGTCTTTTTAATATTCAGGGAGAGCTTATTGTTGTCCAGAAAATCCCTAACTATCAAGACGTCCGCGTTGATGTCAGCCACGTTACCGCTTGGACTTGGACTTGGCCGAGTTAAAAAGTCCCGTGTCGTCAGTAAAGAGTGTGGCATTACCCACCATCGGAAGTTGGCAGATATCATTAATGTAGACTAGAAACATCAATGGGCCGAGCACACTTCCCTGAGGTATTCCAATTTCAACCGTCCGCAGGCTACGACTGTCCTAGAACCACACATTGTCTACGATTGGTTAAGTAGTCTTTAAGCAATTCTAGTGGAGAGCCCCTTACCCCAGCATGGTGGAGTATCTCATGATCCACGCAATCAAAGGCCTTCCTAAGGTCGAAAAATAAAGCACTGACTGTTAGGCCATCGTCTTAAATGCAAGTAGATTCGATTCAGAACTTCGTACACCGCAGTGTGCGTACCCGTTCCCTCCCGAAATCAATACTGCTTGTTACAAAAGAAGCCATTCCTGTTGAGGAACGACAACACTCTTCTGTAAATTAAACGCTCAAAAATCTTATTCAGTATGGGGAGCATCGAGATCGGGCGGTAATTGGACGGGTCAGACTTGACACCTTCCTTGTAAACTGGAACTACCAGAGCAACCTTGAGACAATCAAGGTATTTTGATTTGAAGATAGACAAGTTGGAGTTTAGTACGACATCGGCTTATGTCAACGTGTAGCGTTTTTCATGATGAGAAGTGTTCATCCTATAACCATAAAATGTAAAGTCCTTTAGAGTTAACGCATTTCATCATTGAGTTCGCCAAACTTTGACAGAAACCGATGTCGCAATGATTCGGCGCGTGTCACAAATTCGCGCCGTTTTTTTGAATGCCAAATCGTAATCGAAAATCATTTTTTGTCAAATTGGTATGCGTCAGCTGTTTCTTGTATAACAAACTGTCATTCTGATCGCAAAAATTGGAACAACACAAAATTATATTTTGATTGTGACGATGTTTCATAACATGAACTAAATTTTCATTATACGAACAAATTGTTACTCAAATTTGCTATCAAATGGCTACTAAAGTTGTAGCAACTGCTACAGTTCGTGCAATCAATAGAAAATTACTACCAACAAGAGCAGCTATCGTTTTGGTATGCCAATCTGATCGATAATTTGTAATTTTGTTTCGAATCATTTCTTTTCTAGACTCCGGCCGCTGTTAATCGTGTCAAAGAACTTCTGGTGGGAAAGACTGAATTTGTAGGATAAAATTTAAGTTCATAAAAAACTTCAAAGGCTTTAAAAAAGTATCTTCTTTTAGGCTGGTCTGAAGATAGGCGTCAGGCAAAGAGGATGTAATGGTCTCTCTTATACGTTAGACTATGCCAAAACCAAAGGTATAAATATTGATTATTGATGAGAACCGTGCACCGTGTGTTTCTTCTTAGCGACTTTCTTTCATCTTTCTGCTTGTTCGTATTAATCATACGAGTCATGTAAGAGTTATTGCGTCGTGTTTTTTTTTTAGAAAATCGTCTCAAGAATGTAAAAAAAAACATCGGCGTAGTATATGTTTGTCTTTTGCTGCCGCCGGCAAAATGATGGCGCGACCAACGAAGGCCTCACTCACACACTTAGTACCACATCGGGTTACATCAAAATATAGCCAATTTCAACAAGAAATGGTTGACACCCGTGAAGCAGCTCATATTTTATAGTTATTTAGTTTGAGCATCATCCAATCCACGTTTATAGTGCGGTAACGGCTCATGTGATTTTCATGAAGCGATGCTTAAGCTGTCAAACAAGTAATGCCATTAGTTTCACAGATCATGAATCGTGTCATGAAAATCACTATAATTTGACATAAGCCATTGACGCACTCAAGGCGTGGATTCGCTATACTTTGACATGAGTTTATGTCGCACTAAGCGCGTCAACTTCACTCAGCTGGTGTCAACCTCCGCCGACAACATTTGATCGGCGCACTGGTGTCCTTTCGTGCGTCAACGCCTATTCAAAATAGAGTGATTTTTATGACGCGATGTTTTAGCTGTCAAGCTTCTTTGATATAAGCTGTTGACGCACTAAAGGTGTGAATATAGAGTCCACTCTCGCAATCAGTTGGAAAGTATCTAAGTTGAATATATCGGTGCACTTCATCTGTTCTTCACCTGTACTTATAATTTTGTTACACAGATAAACTCGACGAGGAGGTTATACAGGACGGAGTTCGGATATTTATCGATAAAAAGGCACAACTGTCTTTGCTAGGTAATGAGTAAAAATCAATCGACTATTTTCATTGACTTTACTGAATTCTTACTTTAGGAACTGAAATGGATTACGTTGAAACAAAGTTAGCGTCTGAATTTGTATTCAATAATCCAAATATAAAAGGAACGTGTGGTTGTGGTGAATCTTTCAGTTTATAGAAGAAAAAAACAATTTAATCTCAGTGTATATCACAATAGTTTTATGAAGAACATTTTCACACAAATTCCTTTGTTTTAAGTTCCGTAGTGTTTTGTTTTTAGTTGAGATGGAAATTCCCGGCTACGCATCTTCCACAATTTTGGTATTAAGTTACATGAGCGCCGGAAGAGTTTGCGACTGCGCGTAGGCTTTAAATTTTCGTTGAAACTACTTAGATTGCTGTAAATATTTTGTTGAGAAAAATTAGTAAAATAAATGAATTGCTTCGAATTTTCCTATATTTTTCGTCTTGAAAAACACGCAGATTGTCACGAAACTTCAGAAACTGGTGCGTATAATCGCTGCTCTGAAGAGTGAGGATTTAGTTACGAAGAAATGGATGGCGCTATCGATAGGGGTACTTTGGGAACATCGAAAAAGTCGCTAAAAATGCGGACGTCCTTTATGGATGTTCCCTTTAGTTTTATAATGATCCGTATTCAGTTACTCAGCTACCGACAGGCGGCTACTGTGGATTGTGTCATTAGTTTTATGTTTGTCCGTATGGGAAAATTAGGCTGTCGAAAAGTATGGGGCTCATCTCAAAAGTCGATGCTAAATGGTTCTCTGAGGAAAAGTTGATATGCGCCGGACAAGATCCGAAGCGATTTGGTGGGTGCTCAATGTGAAAAATCGAAAAAAATCAAGAAAAATCGATGTTTACTCTAAATCACTGTTAACCATTGACCTTCACATTGTCTCTTAGGACAAGTTCGGTTATCTTGAATCTCAATAGCCTAGCGTAGACAGCAAACCAACCGATGTGTCCATTCGCACCATATTTAGTCCGAGAATTTCGTTGAGAGATCATGAGACCTGCCCGCAATATAGTTCCAATTCGGAAAAGTTCCAAACAACTATCCAATGTGTTATATGTGAAAGATGTAGACCTTAACTAGGATCTCAAAACATCCCAAAATGATAGTCCAGGCATATAGCGTGTAACTTTCATCAGCTTTGTATTATTTTTTCTTACATTATCTCACCAACCGAAAGCCGTTCTCGGTGCGAAACCTCACCCTCACAGGATCAATCAAATCGCTCTGAGATTATTTTTCCCTCAAAGCTATTGCTTTCAGCTTGAAAATGACACCTGACATGAAAAATTTAGTTAAAAACTCTATTTTTGGCAGCATTTTGAGTATGGTGATATAAGGCTACTGGGGTGTACAGCAGCGATAGCGATAGTAGTTCTATGATGACACGTAAATAAATTCACCTACAAAAAACATAGATATCACCACTTATGGTTCGGGGACAAGACACAGTCTATTGCCTGATGAAAACTGACGCCAACTTCGCTCTGTTCCTGGTGTAATCAAATGGAATCTAATGTTTTGTCAGAGTCATCACAAGAGACTGAATAATTAGGCAGAGTGTTAAATTCACCAACTAGTGGAGAATTCGGTACTGATGTTTTTATGCAAATAGAAAGAGAGGGCGCGACTGGCTTGCAAATTCATATAAAAATGGATTAAGCATATTGGAAGAGACCACAGTTGTGCAAAATTCTTTGAAGATCAAAATAATACGGAAATACAAGTGTGGAAAAGTGACAAATGAGAGTACAATAAAGAGATGTGGTAGTGTGAATGAAGGTATGCTAAACCACAATGTAAATAATTTGTCGATAGGTGGCGCTCATGATGAAAAGAATGAATTCTTATATGTGAGGCAATATAGATTTAGGAGAAAATCAGGAACTCATGGAACTCATACAGTTATTTACGGGATGTTAGATAAATTGCTGACTGATATTGACAGCGAGGGAAACATGTGAGTGCCCTTTTCTTAGACTTGACTAAAGCTTTCCATTGCGTCAATCAAAGAAAACTTTTGTACAAGCTTGATATAGCGGGAGTACGGGGGACCCTTCTACGGCTGATGGAAAGTTATCTAAGTGGCCGCCAGCAGTGTGTACGAGTTGGACATGAGCGCAGTAAGCTTATGGGAATATAAATCGGTGTGCCGCATGGAAGTGAACTGGGGCCACTTCTGTTTCTTATCTATATTAATGATATACATCAGCTACATTTGAAGGGTACTGTGAACTTATTCGCTGACGACACAGGAGTATTTTGTACGAACATAACATTTTGCCAGAATGTGACTGATCTTAGTGCAGATCTTGCACTGATCAATGATTTTGTGGAGATAAACGGCCTGACTCTGAATACCAAAAAGACAAAAGTCATGCATTTTCATACAAGAAATCAACATAATGAGGATATTGAGCAGACTACCCTGAATGGGGAAGAGATTGAAACCGTCCGCTCCTATAAGTATCTTGGACTAATCATTGACGAAAGTCTTACCTGTAGGTCACAGATATCAAAGCTGTGTGGGAAGATGGCGTCAAAATCAGTCTTATTGAAAAGTTATTATGCGCTCGGGCATTCCCACCTTAATTATGCGGTATCAGGATTTTCATATAAATCCCAAAGAATTTCTGATAGGACTTCACATTTGTTATAAATAGATTGTGAGCGCCGGACTATGTCAAAGATAGTCGAAAAAGCGACGAAAAAAATTGTATGTTCCGAAACGATTCTACTAATGTGTGTTTACAAAAATGGCGCCAAATTTAAAATACGTTATCTGTTATACACGTCGTCGCGTGTGTAGAGTTGTTATACTCGTTGTGAATGTGTGTGTGCATCGTTGTCCATGACATGTTGCAGTAGTTTCTGTCATTCGTCTATTAAGAAAATTTATTTCATTCTCTGAGCTGGAAGATGTTACCAATTTGGTTTGTCAATTTGTGATAATTAATCAATTGAAGATGGACTTTGAAAACGATGCTGTTTGTGAAAAAATAATTAACGAAATCGATTTAGTCTTTCAGAACGATTCTGATTTGTAAGCTAGTGTTCTGTTGTTAATATTGTTCATTGAAATGGTTAAATTAATTGGTTGTTTTGCAGATGTACCTTTGAAATAATTCACTTAGCTGCCAATCAAAATAAGAATAAATCGCCTGTGATCCATGCGGAAAATAATTTAGGCTTAGAATCGTGGTGCACACAACATGTATACGAATACGCACATAAAACGATTTTCAACAAAAAAATGGAAAATCCGAAATCCATTCATTGCATATCAATCGTTAAATACCTAAATTGTGCCATACTCATCAATCCCGATGTGGCAACATTTTGGAACATTCGTCGCAAATTGTTCATCAACAACAAACTCAATATTACCAAAGAATTTAAGTTTTCGTCAATTGTTTTAAGCAAGAAACCCAAGTCAAATGAGGCATTCTGTTATCGTCGTTGGTTGTTCTCATTTCAAAGTAAGTAGATTCAATGTCATCTTTAGGAACACTTTTCGGAAAAATGTCTATGCTCATGGATTCTTAGTTTGGAGTGAAGAACCCTTAAAATTTGAAAGTGGGATAATTGGTGTGTTAACGAACTGTAGAAAAGAATGGTCAACTTATCCGAACTGCCCTTTTAGTTTCTCTCCTGAGTTCGGTGCTCATATCCTTCAGGGATTTCCAATTTACACGCGTCTCATGCCAAGTACCTCCAGGTGTCACACTATACATGATGAGGATCTACCATCACTTGGTGTCAAAAGCTTAGAATACTTCTTGACTCACTTATATTTCAAGCTCTACGACTATGGAAGGAAGGATCTTAGTGGGCACGATTTTCTTGGGAGGAAGGAGAGAGGGGGGCTTGCAAAAAGCGCGCTCTCCATACATTTAAAAAATTTTTCCATGTTTTTGCGTGCAAAGGGGGGAGGATATAAAATCCGACCTTTTTAGCTTGCGCCTTAGATACCTGCTTTCTCTTGCGTCTTCGAGTAACAATTTTTTTACCATTTAGAGATTGGGAGGTAGCTGTTAGCATTCTGAGATCTCAAAATTGTCGCCAGAAATCTTAGCGAATCATCAGTTTATCCACTGAGTTTTCCACAAAAATTTTATGTCCTCATACGAGTTTTTTAAGTAAATGCAAAAAGAACTGGAAAAAATACAGATGAAAATTTTCTCTGGTAAAAAGATTTTCCGGTAACATTTTGAAGGTCGCAAGTGTGTCGAAAAAATAGATGGCGCTACCGACAGTGGTACTTTATTTTTATATTAATCCGTATTCAGCTATGAAAATAAGCGGATGAAGCTACTAGAGGTGGGCACAGGCATGCCAGGTAGGGTAGGGTGTGGTGATTTTCAACTTTTATTTTTCCGGATCCTTGAACTCCACTGGCTAAAAGCGCCATCTAGTGGTGAAGGTGATCCTAGTTTAGCCACATCCAGCGGTTTGATCACATAGTCACCCAGGGTCCTGCGTCTGAATGAAGAGAACCTTGGACATTCACAAATGATGTGATAGCCCGTCTCCTCACCTAGGTCACAGGTGCATTCGGGATCGCTAACTATACCCATTTTTGTCAAATGTCTGTTCAGCCCACAGTGTCCTGTAATCGGTCCCACTACCCTTCTTATGCGATAATGGTCCATGTACAACAGTTCACTAGCACATTTAACATCGGGCACTTGGAAGAATCTCTTCGAATGCACCCCCCGCTTTAAGCACTCCAATGTTTACTAGCGTCAGATCGTATCCAATCCTTAATCGCTTTAGCACAGAGTGACTGCGGTATAAGAATGAACGGTTCCCGTCCGTAGCTGACTGATTTAGAACCAAACTTAGCCAGCTCATCAGCTTTCTCACTTCCTTCTGTTCCGCAGTGTACATACAACCATGACACTGTTACCCTATTTTTCCGTTGATTTAGAGTTTCCTTTAACTCCTTTATTAGCTTGGAATTGGTGACAGGCGACATTATCGCCTTAATTATTCCTTCGCTATCTGAGAGGATAGTTACCCCTTCCACACTCTGTTGTTTCTATCAGGATGAAAAGTTGGTATATTCCAACTGTCAAAATGGCGTTTTATACGTCAATTATTTACATAAAAAGCATTTTTCTTTCTTCTTAGATTCTTTTTTGATCAATTAAATCAACATTAACGACACAAACATTTGGAACTATTCGCTAACTGCTTTGACGTTTAAAACGCCATTTTGACAGTTGGAATAAGCTACTTTTTGATCCCAACCAGGGGCTTGGCAGTCTTTTCTTTTGATCTTTTCAAGTAATACTCAACGTGAAGTCAGCTGCAGTTGCAAAAAAATCAGCTAATTTTTGAACTTTTCAATGAAGTCAGCTGATTGTGGTAAATTTATGAATGAAATCAGCTGATTTTTTGCAATGAAGTTTGCTTAGGTCGCAACTGAAGCTAATACCCGCCGAGTATTGCTTGCAAATATCAAAACCATAGACCCTGATCCCAACCCACGCAATTATTCTCATAAAAGATTTTTTTACCTGAAAATGTTTTTTACGGGAAAATTTCTTACCAAATTACCGGTAAAAATCGAAAAACATTTTAAGGCAAAAAAATTTAAGTAGAAAAGTTCCCGTATCCAAAATCTACATCTTTCAATCCGTTGATTTTGAATAAAGCAAAGGTTTTTCAAACCGCAGGTGCATTTGCTACGGATTGGACCTACGAATTGGGATTGTGTGAAAGATGTGCCGATAAAAGTTCAAGCAATTACCCCGCATGGTGTCACCGAAATTGGGTACTAAACAAATCACCATTCCTGCTCAAATACGAGCCACGCATTACGGAAAAGTTCATTCGCAAGCACATCGGTGACTATAGCGGCTACAGTCATCGACAGTACGTTTTGTACAAGTTGCTGGAAACAAATATCGTTGAAGACCAACAGGAATCCTGTAAATACTCGGAACTAATACATTTTGTGAATCGCATAACGTCCAAACAAATTGCGACTGCCGACCAATTGATTCATATTCTGTTGCCAACCGGTCAGACGGTTCACAATGAAATTCAAATGAAATCGTTTTTGCATTGCATGAACATTGCAGCCCAGGATTTGGAAATGTGCAACGAATTGACGAACATGTATGGCTATCGCGAGGCATTTCAATGTCATCGGCGTGCTGTGCTCAAATTTATTGTAGAAAGTTTCAAAAAGTTCAATTGCGTTGATGTGATCGGAGATCAACCGCAACAGAAAATTGTTAAAATCGATGGTAGCGTGTACTGCGGTCCATACGAGTTTTTGGAATGTTTGAGAAGCAGCGAAGGAGGACGGGGAGAACTTCATCGGAAATGGTGTCAAACATTTCTGGGATTTCAATACCGTGGCGATGACAGTGCTGCGATTGCTTAAGAAAGAGTCGAAAAACAAACAAAAAAATCGTCATCGGCCACGCGAGAAAGTCACCTGGGATCGCTATGCTCTGTAACACGTCAATATTTTACTCACCTACTCGTTTAATATACTTCCTATATGTCAATATGGCGTGAAGCATGACATTCGAAGGTAGCTTACACGTGTCCGAGGCATAGATATTTTTCAGTGAACTTTTAATTGAGATAAAAAATTTTAATTTAAACGTTGATTGTTTTAGATTGAACGGATTCGATTAGATTGTTCTTTAAACTTCTATTTTATTAGATCCAAATGTTACCGCACAAAAGTTATTGACAAAATGTATTCTACACGTTCACCATTTCCTCTGCTAATAAAAGTTTGTTTGAAAGAAAAAAAACTTTTTTGATTTTTTCAGAAATGGAAGTATAGGCAAGTCACGTACGATTTCATTTGCTTTTGTCTGCGAAAATGATTTGAATGTAATGTTGTGAAGTTGTTCTCACCATTACCCTAGGCAAACAGGAAATATTGAGAAAACGGAAAATGTCTTAACAAGTATACAAGAGCGCAAGGTAGGTGGCCAAGGCAGAGAGATCCTTCGAAAGGGGGGGGGGGGGGCGGGTGAAAGAGTTAAAGGAAACCCTGAACCGGGTAAGACTGAGAAATCAGGTAAAGCTGGTCTGGGTTCCCGGACACTAACGAGAGAGCGGATGAGCTGGCGAGGAAAGGTTCGGCAACTTTAAGTTGTGGGGCAGAACCTTTCATACCCATACCACACTCGGAATGTGTAAAAGCAATAAAGTGTTGGGTTAAATCGGAATTCGTTAACCATTGGAGCACCTATGAGGGAGGAGTGCACACAAAGCTCTTCTTCCCGGAGCCCGATGGGAAGTGGACTAGAGAATTGCAAAACATGGACAGGTGTCGCATCAAGCGAGTGGTTGATGCGACCACCGGGCACGGGCAAGCATCTGGCTAAAATGGGACTCAACAAAGATCCCGATTGCACCTGTGGATTCGGCAAGGAGACGGGCGTTCACGTAATATGTGAATGTCCAAAGTTTTCCTCACTGAGGCTTAGGACTCTAGGTAGTTATGTGGTCCAACCCGCAACAGTAACCAGCATAGCGCCTGCCGCTCTAGATAGGTTCTTGGTTTGGACTGGGAGGTTTTAGGAGATTTACGTGATGAACGAAACAAAGGATCACTAGATCTGTTTTCACGGACCATAAATGGACCGCCCCAACCTGATAAATCTAAAATACAAGAGCGCAGCGAAGACTTCAATTCATTGTAGTTGCAATTTCCTCAAAGTAATATCAGAACGTACACCTCCGGCCAGACATGAGAGCCGATTGAAAAGTGAAGGCGGCGGTTAGCCGAAAAATTGCAGTCGTCGGCGGCGACCTCGCTAAACATTGTATTCTCACGAAGCAGGAAAGCTTCTATTGTGTATCAAAATGCGGAAATGCAAATTCTTTCCCGAAAACTCATATTTGTTTGTGTTTTTCGATGCCGTGTTACTCAAATGACTTCAAATTATCATGGGTTTAGCCTTGTAATTTCGCCGCACACGGCAATTTTAAGATAAATATCTTGAAAATGCTACGTGAGAATTCTTTTCCTTATCCGAGATCGGAATCTGAACTTTTCTACTGATTTAATCCCTTAACTCTGCTCGTCCTACAAGCAAAATGGTAAAAACACGTAAAAGTCGTCAAAGGGAAAAAATATGGAATTCCATTAAGAGCAAAAGTTTAGAAACGAAAAACGAGAAAGATTCGATTTGGTCCCCTATGGAGAACAAGAGCTGAGAAAATAAAAGTTTTCTCATCAGAATTGTTATCAGACAAAACGTCAACAAAACACAATATTCTCATACCTCTTATAGTCATGCATTAATAACTTCCCGCATTTTATGAGATACCAATGATGTTGGCTCGCATCGGTTTTCCATGGGACAGTGGTCAAAAATAGTCACAGGCAAAAGGAGTCGCCATCTCTTCATTTTCAAAAGCTGACTACAGTTCGATAAAAAGGGCGACAGTAGCGCCATCAATTAATTTCATTGTTAGGTGTGGTTCAACTAGTAACTGATTCTGTCTATCCAATTTATACCACAGAATTTAGATAAATAAATGGCTGATTTCATCGGTTAAGGTATGGGCATTGTCGCTACCATGTCAACTGGGGAACGAACGTGTTTTGCCTCATGTTTATATAAATCACATTGAAAATGTGAAAGAGATGAAATTTGTTACCCAGGTACAAGGTACAAGACTTAAAGCGTCATTAGTCGTCTTGCGTCCAATGAAAATATTTTCCCATTTTTCCCGAAAATTGTGTATAGAAAAATATGAGAAAATTGGAAAAAAAATGAGAATAGTACATGTCGTGCTGCCCATTCGGAATGTTCAAAGATATTTTACTAGCGACCCCATGACAAAGTTGAGCATTACATAGCAATACGCCCCTTGCGAAAATGGATCATTGTGGAACATTCTCGGCACATTTTTCGTTATGCAAAATTCAACTTCCGCATGGGTAGGTAATAAAACATTATGCATTGGACCCTGCTGCATAATTCATTACGTCAGAACGATTCTGTGAACTCGCCTACGACTCAGATTTATAAACTCTACACTCGTTCAAACAACAGTTTCCAAAGCTTATAGCTAAAAAAAAACACTTGTGAGTTTGGCTCTTCACTCACTCTTTTTTCACTCATACACAACAATTATAATGAAATGAGACAAGAACTATTGTTGCCCACGCTTCAATACAGGTAAAATACATGTGTGTAAGTGATACAATACGCCATAAGTGATAGAGCGAAAGAGCGAAAGAAAAAGAAAATTCTGTTACTATGTTCTCTCGTATCGCTTATCAGAAAAACGTTTTCCTTAAAATAGTTCCTGCTTGCGTCACATATAAGTTTTCTTCGGGGTTAAAATCGAAGGCAATTTTGTTTGTAGTCCCTACATGTAAAATTTTTTGTGTATACCTGTTGAGTACCGCTCTTTTCGGTCAACAATACGCGAAATTGTCTAAACTCAGTGGTCCAAAACAGGTTCACAGATAACTATTAGATTTCAATAGCGACTTTGCTAGAGTGGCGTTTTACCACAAAGAATGTTTACAACCTTTCCATTCATATACTATAATCTACTGACTTACTCATCGGAAAACGAACGCATTTTTTTGCAAAATATCAAAATGTTTTCCTAACATCACTGGCTGCAACCTTTTAGCTTAAATGTCACTTGTAATGGATATATGGGTAAAATTTATTTCTTTTTCGCGATAAAAAAATTCTGTTTGGAATCAATTGCATTGTCCAAGTTCAGCTCTCCAATTGCACGGCGAAACAACTGATTTGTATATTGTTGCGTTGGAATGTAAACTTAGAAACGTAGCGGTGAGCGTATTTCATTCCATTCTTTGTCAAAACTTTTCACAAAGACAAAAAAAAATTTTGTTTTCGTATGTCGTGTGTCCATGTTAGTGCTTTCGAAAGTCATGTAATTTAGAAATGAACCAAAGCAACAAAATATTGATGTACGTGGTAGACCCTAAATGGATTGGTGGATAAATTACAAAATTAGTCTTTGAGTGTTAAGTGTGAGAATTTAGGCAGTAAATATGGCCGAGTTTAGAATGGGTGGTGTTATTGGATTACAAAAGGATAAATTGGGTTCGCCATCTACCGATTCGGAAGACGGAGGAGGTATTGATCTGGCTGAATTAGTGCAAGAGCTGGATCATGACGAATTCGATGGACCGACTACTTTGAATGGTAAGAATTACAATCCATTTACTTTACATTAACTTTACTAACACATCGAAGGAAAAAGTATGTGTTGGAAATCTTGCCAAGTGTCCCTTTCGTGCTCTTTCGTGTCTCTAAATGGACTCTAACTTCCGATAAGAATACGTATAGATCTTTTGACATCCAACTTAGTTCATTGACTGCGGTCAATGAGCAGTGAAAACAAAGTTCAAATTAGGGAAGAGTGACAGGTTAATTCAACAATAAATAGAGTTACTGAAAGATTCACCAGTTAAAACGAAAACAATATTAAGGTTGAGCTTCGAGGTACTGTCTTGCAAATATTTGAAATGACAACAAAGGCGTCTCCGCACTAAGTCATCTCTTCAGCAGAAATTCTAATTCCATAAGTCATTTATAAGGCGTATGCATATGAGACCGAATTCTTCACCAACAGGAAAGTAACTATGCCCAAATTAGGAGAAAGCTGTTAACCGGTGCGTGAAAATGACGCATGGAGGCACAGAAACAAATGAATAAAGTGTGTATTTACGACCTTGCTGTCAAATTCAGCAGGGGAGGGGGGGATTAGCAAAACGTGAAGGCTCTAACAAATAAATCATGTCATGGGTATAGGAGAGTAGCGATGGAGTCTAGTCAAAGAAGCTAATTTTGGACCTAAATCAATGGTGATTTTTTGATGAATCATCGGTGTTTACACTGTGAATCATTGGTAATTCCCCGGTGAATCATCGTGATTTCCCGGTGAATCATCGGTAATTCCTCTGTGAATCATCGGTGATTCCTCGATGAATCATCTGTGATTCCTCGATGAATCATCTGTGATTCCCCGATGAATCATCTGTGATTCCCCGATGAATCAGCTGTGATTCCCCGGTGAATAATCTCTGATTTCACGGTGAGTCATCTGTGATTTCTTGGTGAATCATCTGTGCTTCCCCAGTGAATCATCTGTGATTCACTGGTTAATTCTATGTGATTAACCGGCGAATCATCTGTGATTCCGCTGTGAATTATCTGTGATTCCCCGGTGAATAAACTGTGATTCCCCGGTGAATAAACTGTGATTCAGCTGTGAATCATCTCTGATTCCCCGGTAAATCATCGATGATTACCCGGTGAATCATCGGTGATTACGAGGGGCAGATAAACGTATAAAATCCTGTTGCATTCAAAAGAAAGTCAATTGTTAAGAAATTTCATAGAAAATCCTCAGACAAATCTTTTGGATTGCAAGAAAATCCTTGGAAATCAAACGAAATCCTTGAAAACAAAAAAAAATCCCTAAAAATCGTGTAAAAATGCTGAAAATTCACAGAAATTGATAAAAAAATCCTCCTTGAAAATCTGTGATTCCTCGGCGAATCATCTGTGATTCAGCGGTGAATCATCTGTGATTCCCCGGTGAATCATCTGTGGTTCCTTGGTGAATCATCTGTGATTACCGAGTGAATTATCGGTGATTACCCGGTAAATCATCGGTGATTGCGAGGGGCAGATAAACATATAAAATCCTGTTACACTCAAAAGAAAATCGATTGTTAAGAAAATCCTCTACTCCATTG
>WJQU01001875.1:0-25000 GCA_029228625.1 Pseudolycoriella hygida | reverse complement strand
CATTCCAAATCCAATCATTAAGGAAATGTTTTTTGCGCCGCTTTTTCGGATTGGTTTTTCCATATCGCCATTTCGACAATTTCCGATCCAATTTAATGTGGACGTAATTTCATACACTTGAGAGTCAAGGCAATATTTATTTAGATTTAGTTCGCATCTTTTTGCAACATCTATTCAAATATGAATGTCAATGTGAATTTAGTGGGGACACGCGATATTACGAGAGGGTATGAAACATATGAAAATAATCAATGTCTGAATCTTTATTGTATGATTAACGTCTCGTCCCTTCATTTCAGTCTTTATTTTATGACTATTATTTTCAGTCTATTTTGCTTGATATCCCCAACCAACTATGTAGTGAGTCCTACCTGCTTTGCATTGAAGTCATGCGATACGTTTCAGTATATATTAGGACTTTCAAATTTGTAATAGTGCCATTACGTAACAATCCAAACGCAAATAGCAATAAAGCGTCCGTCGTAATAACATTCAACTCTTAAAATTCAACTGAACTTTGAAAACCTGACCAGAATCAGAGTTATAACAATTTCGGAAACAAAACGTGCATCGGGCACGTTGCTAAACACTCATGCCATTAAAAATATTATGTTTTTCTTTTTTCTTGCTCCTTTATTCAAGGTTTTTTTTGCTTTGGCTGCGACACTGCAGTTACCTTTTCTGTTTTGTTATCTATTTTTTGGAATGTAAGACTATGATGAGCCGCCCTATTCAAGTCTTTTTTTTATATTAGGGGAGGCGGGGGTAATGGCGATCACATAATAAACAAAAATTTATACTTGTCCTATAGTCTTACCTGTACTATGACTTAATTTAAATGAAAAATCAAAAGACACAAAGTACTTCTTATAAAAAATTATTTCGAGCCAATCACACAAAAAGTTAGAAAAAAAATTTTTTTAATGATTCATAAGAAAAATGAAAAATGTAAAATTCGTGGGGTAATGGCGATCACTTGCATGGCTTCAAAATCTACTGTTTGTCAGATGTCCCCAAAAAATGTCAATTTTGCTGATATTACCTTTCATTTAAATAAAAAAAAATTGTATGCTACTCAAGAGATAGATAAACTACATCTGTCAAGTGAGTTCTTTAGTGAGGTTATTTAACTGTCAATCTGAAACATAAAAATACGCCTGTACATTAATTAGACACATGATCTTGTGCTACGAAAGGTGAAAACAATTTAATTTATGTCACTTTACAATATGTAATAAATAGGTTCAATCAAAACAAGTGAACAAATTAAAACATGTTGTGATCGGTATTACCCACTGATCGCCATTACCCCCGCCTCCCCTAGGAGACTAAAATGTTTTTGTCAAACGTTTGCTTTTCGTTCGTTGTTCGTCGTATTCATGTCGCTATACGACAAATAGTAAGACAAAACCTTTTCGTCCGACACTCAGCAAATAACTAGAACTTTCTTATTTTGAGTAGACTAACAAATTAAGTGAGAATTTTTAGAATTATCGAAGCAAAAAGTCATAGCCGTATTGAGGTTCTCTACGCGGAGTGAAACTAGCTTTGAATGTTTTATGAGTCAAACCTAATCGTTTAGTTGAAAGTGGAGCTGTGTACCAGTGTTTTCGGCTGAGAGACATTCAAACTTTCTGGAAGCTCCGGCTGACCTTCTGCTCTTTCACAATTTTCTAAGATATCGTAAGCAGGTTAAATAAATATTTTTGCGATAAAGATGAAAAGAGACAAATATATCTAATTTTGTAAAAAAAATGTTACAACCACAACCACGCATTCTGTCTGCCGTATACTTTCGATCTTTAAAAAATTCTCACGAGCAAATGTTTAAAATTGCCAACCGATGAACATTCCCACAAAAAGTCATTAGCATCTCAACCACAAAACCAATTTAAATTGTTATCATCGTTTTATTTAAGTTTACACGTTTACATTTCTGTTTTTAAATTAAAAGATAACGTCTTCGGCCGAAAATGTCTTTTCTATTGTATGGCGTATTTGCGGCTTAGATAACGGAATGAACAGGAAAGTTTTCAGATAACATTTTCCAGAAATAACAAGAAACTAAAATTCAACATAAAAAGTCCGAAAGAACATAAACTGAAGCAAGTCAATAGCGTTTTCTCAATTCGTTTGGCAGTATTAATGATATTTGATATTTTAATGCATCAATTTCAACAAAGCAACAATATTGGCCAACTGAAATAAAATATTCAATGAAAGAAAACAATTGTTGGCCAGAAAAATTAATTGTGACAATAAAGTGTTTTAGGCAACAGGCTGCCGGCAGACAATAAAAAATATTCCATGATATCAGGTCATTCACCCCATCACAACGTCGACACCCTTCATGTGTGTACTCTCCTCATGAAATGATGTTCCAAACTCTAAAGTAAACCAATAAAGATCTACTTTTGGCATCTCTTCTTTGTATACCATGGAATAAGATGTAATACTCATCAAAAGTCACAATGAATTGACATATACGTGAGATGTGTTCCACGCAGATCGCGAAAGATGTTGGAAATATTAGCACACGATAGCACACGATTTATAATTCGGCTCCGGAGCACTTCTCAAAAAATTATATGTTATGTATAGCATGTTGTAGACCATATTTTTATACCCACCACTTCAAAAACATTTTTTTCAACATATGACGGAACGAAAAGAAAAAAAATCACATTCTCTTTATTGTGAAAAATAAGGGTAAAATTATACGGTGTATTCTTCGATATATGAATGTGGTAGCGTATACATTACAGAAAAATAAGCACAGCTAAAAGTTGATTTTACATGCTTTTCAACGTCGAGTCAAAAGATTTTGTTTGAGATTACGATTATAATCATTTTCGTATATGTATCGTTACGATGTAGTCTATTCTGCACAGTGTAAATACGAACGAATAAATGAGCGACTTCTTATTAATTCCAACATAGAATTTCGGAATTTTTCCCCATGGTAAATATATTTCATTTTTATTGTGACGAAATAACGATAATTTTAGGGCATTTGACTTGTCTTGTTGACGACTTTGAAAAGAGTCTATTTTCTGATGATATAATTGAGAAACGAGTACCTACATAGCACAACATTCATTGGGCTTGATATATTCCCAGCTTTTATGACGACTTCGGTTTATGGGAAAATTCCACTCCAAGATTCGGTAGCTTCGTTCGTGTTACCGATCAATGATATTTTGCTCAATTTCGGGTTCCCAAATCCACCAAATATAGTTGATAGCGTCCACATTTTGTTTTCCAACTTAACGTTCAGAATAGTCTGCAACGCTGTCGAATGAGTTGACAAAATGATCGAATTTAAAGGCAGGAGCTGACTGAATAAGTTAAGAGAGTTTTGGCATTGCGATTGTTCAGTGCATGTGTAAGGTGATTGCGGTGAGTTGTGGTGGAGGTGACTTTGTCGAATTATTCATCGAGAATAGATGATCCAAGCAAATTGAGATCTTCTGCTGATATTATTTGAATGTCTGGGGCGATGACGTCGTTATCGACATGTACCAAATGGAAAAATAAGATCGATTTTTTGGATGGCTCGGTGACTTAAATATTATCGAAAAGAATTTACATTATTTGCCGAATTTTCTACCAAACGGTTATTACGGATCTCGGATTCTATGGCAAACCGCCGCGCCGTTCATTAATTACATAACACAAAAATATTTTTGCTAGAACCGTAACGCACCCCATGTCACGTTATTCAAACAACCAAAAATGTGTAATCTTATTTAATAACGTTTATCAATTTCTTTCCTTGAATATCGTTATTCTTCAAAGATGTAACGGTAACGTTATTTTAGCAAACGCCATCTGGAGTCACGTTTTTTAGGTAGCGAAATGATTTCGCTTTTCGTGACTCAGTTAACGTTAATCTGAATAACAACTTGATAAGAGATGAGTTACTACTACGAGTATGAGACTTAGTTGCCAGTGAGTTGGTTCAAGTCATATGAAGTTAAGTGTAAGTACGGCTTACCGCTCGGTGGAAGGAATTGTTGAGAGGATCTCAAAAAGTAGAACCACAAAATAACAGCTAACTTACTTACTTAACCGGAACTACAACCTATTAAGGGCAACATGCTTCTCCAACCGGACCTATCCGCAGCTAACGTCTCCCATCTGGATACTCCCACAGTTTTTAAGTCGGCAAGAGCTGCGTCATACCATCTGGATTTTGGACGCCCTGCACCTCTGTTGCCCTCCGGCCTGGTTTTAAGGATTTTTTTCGGAATACGATGATCTTCTTCGTTGTACATGACCGAGCCAACGCAGTCGGTTTATTTTGGTAGTTCTGACTATGTCTGACTCTCCGTAAAGCTGATTAAGCCCATGATTGAAACGTCTGTGCCATCGGTTCTGCCTTTGATCGAATACTGGTCCAAATATTGTCCGTAGTACTTTTCTTTCGAGCGTGTGCAGCGATTGTTCGTCTTTCTGTGTCAAACACCCCGACTCCGAGCCATACGTAACTACCGGTCTGATCATAGATTTGTGTATATTGCGCATCTTGAATTTCGGCTTACTGACTTGGAGTTTAAGATTTTCAGAAGGCCGTAATAACTCCGGTTGCCCAGAATTACTCGTCTCTTAATTTCGTCCGCGATGTCGTTATTAGTGTTCAGCTCCGATCCAAGGTATACGAATTTGTTGACCATTTTGAATGTGTGTGTGTCGATCGTTACGCTTTCCTCCTGGTGTCGATTCGAAGGCGAGATGATCATATATTTCGTTTTTTGTCCTTAACTTTCAACCCGAGCTCGGTACCTTTCCTCTACAAGGCCATAAACTTGTCTTTAACAACATCCATTTTTCGTCCAAGTATGTCCAGGTCGTCTGCGAAACCTAGCAACTGACTGGACCTGGTGAAAATGGTGCTGCTGGAATCTATGTCCATGGTGCGCACAGCTGCTTCAAGGGTCAGGTTAAAAAGCAGCGTCGCGAGAGGATCTCCCTGACGTAGGCCTTCCTCAATGTCAAAAATCTCTGACAATTGCTTACGGATCCTTACTCGGCTATCAGCTCCGTTCAATGTTGACTTGGTTAACGAGATCAGTTTGTTGGGGATTCCTCCATTACCCTCCATAGCTTACTTCTTCTAACACTGTCATAGGCTGCCTTGAAGTCAACGAACAAATGGTGTGTTTCAATGTTGTACTCCTAGCACTTCTCCAAGATATGTCTGATATTAAAGAGCTGGTCCGATGTTGAACGACCTACACGTGTATTTCGTGGTATTCACCTACAGAGTTTTCCATGTATGGATGAAGGCGCTGGTAAAGAATATTTGCAAATATCTTGTAAGCAATATTCAGCAGAGCTATTCCTCGAAAATTGCCAAACTCCATTTTGCCACCTTTTTTGTATATGGGACAAAGTATGCTGGTCTTCCACTCATCCGGTAACTCCTCGACATTCTATATACGCGTGATGAGCTCGTGCATATCCATACATAGCGCATTGCCGCCGTTCTTGAAAAGTTCGCCGGGTAGATAGTCCCCGGGGCTTTGAAATTTCTGAGCCTCGAAATTTCAGCTTCAACTTCTTGCATCTTTGGTTCTTCTATGGTTGCGCAGTATGAAATGGTAATTCGTTGGTTTCTTCGTTTCGGTTGAGCGGTGTGTTCGGATTAAGCAGTTCTTTGAAGCACTCAGTCCATCTTGCAATGCACCTTTCCTCATCTGCTAAGACCAACCCATTCTTGTCCTTACACATCCTATCCTGCAGCCGTTTTTCGTTTCGGAACAGTTTTCGAGCGAAATTTCTCTTCGAACGGTACTCTGCCTGGCCTGCTCGAGTGTATCGACTCAGAGATTTTAGTCGAGCTGCGTTTTTGTTCTCCAGAGCTCGCTGGCATTCATCGTCGAACCAGTTATTTCTTTTGTTTCCCGTTCTCGTTCCCAATGTCTCTGCTGCGGAGCTCTCTACATTCCGCCTTATTTCATTCCACGCATCGTCTACGCTGTGTTGTTCACTGGCCATTTCTTCAAAAATGTTTTTCTCCAAACTATCTACGTATTTTTGTTTGTCTTCATTCTGCAGTTTTTCAACGTCCCACTTTTTCAATGGCTGTTGTCGTTTATGTTGGGCCGATATGCAAGACCTAACAACCACTTTAACCAAGTATTGGTCAGAATCAACATTTGGTCCTCTACAGCTCCAGTCATCACAAAATAACAGCGGAAACTAGTAAATAATGATCTAGCCTCTAACACTTCATGGGTTGTTAAGACAGATCATTCTATTATTATTGTATACCTTTGCGATGTCCGTGTTAACTTACGTGCTTCTAAACAGTGATGAGACTTCCTTTCCTTCTAGTTATGTATGTAGGATACCGTTGGATACCGTGTAAAATCGAGCCACACAAGTCGTCAAGTTTCAGCTTCTTCAACATACATATATTTACTAAAAAGACCAAATCAATTCGTCACTCTTTCAATTTTTTGTTGTACAATTCAAGTAAATGAATGACATACATTCCATCTCTTCAAAGTTTCTTTTGTTCGTATCCTAAACCCGAAAATGATATTACCAAATATTTTCAAATAAATATTCACATAATGTGTGATAACATGGTCAGTAAGCGAAAATATAAAAAGAAAAAACTGTTTCGTTGTGTGGTTGTACCGAAAAAGTAACATGCAGTCACATATACATATGCAAAAGTGTTTCGAAGCCATATACCGATCTTCACTGAGTTTTAAGTATATCACAATATAAACAGCATATTTCTTCACATTCTCAAAATATTGTGTATAAAAACATGATTCACTTTACATGCTATAAACAAGACAAAAACGAAAATGAGCACTGCGTTGAAGTTGGGTTATTCATCTTTAAATCTCTCCATTTAATATTCGTTCGGTTTGATGCACCAACTTTCAGCTTACAGCAACGAACGGCATGAGTTTTTTTGTTCTGATATTTTAGATAAACAAACACTGACAATTTTTACTTTAAAACAAAGAATTGCTTCCATATGGTTTGTTGGATGCTAGGATACTTGAATTGAATATGTTTGGTTTGGCGAGTGTGACACTTGCTATGGAATTCCGATACAGTCGTTGTTCCAATGTTTTCTTTCTCAGTCTGTAAGACCTTTTCTTCACTAACAGCAGCTAAGATGGAATTTCTGTTCACATTCTTTAATACATTCTTCAATGAAAGAAATACAAAGTCATTTAATTATTGTTACAATTACTTTTCGTCTCAGGTAGTACAATAGAAGACAACTTGTTTAACTCGTCCAATGTGCTTGCTTTCTTCTCACATACCGGAACTTGTCCCTTGTTATTGTTTGTGTGTCCTTTTTTGGTAGTGTTGCAAAGTCCTATTTAACATCTGGTCGAAGACTTACTTTCAGGTATTTTGACACTCAAATGTCATGAAGTAGTATATCTTATTTTTCTCTTTTCCGATTTCGAAATAAGCCCAAGAAATGTGTTTCAATGCAATAAATACTTTTGTAAAATTTGTGTTGTAATTTACAAATACAAAAAAGATTTTATCTTTTTTGCAATTCGTCTTCATGGGAGTTATTAAGAAATTGGAATTACCAAAAACTAATAACACTTTACCGAAGGTTTATTCTGCATTTACCTCTAAAATAATTTTTTTTACCTTTAAGGGGCCATCCAAAAAGTACCCATATCTTCAGGGGATCAGCATATCCGTTTGATTTAGTACGAGGGGGGTATAATTATCAAAATTCAAACCTTGGGCAGACGCAAAAACTTCTAACACATGAATTGTTGGTGTTGTCTGTTCTATCAACCCCAAAGAATGCAATTTACTTTTGTCAGTGAGATTTATGATTATGTCATACTGACGCGTCGGAGTTCTTTCGAAGTAAGAAGGATTATTCATTCATAGCGGTTACAAACGAAGCAACGCATGGAATCGGATCATTTTTGACAAAAAAGCTTTAAAACATATGAAGGGACCCGTACGTATCAGAATAGATGTGGCAAACAGAGTTGATGTTACGAAGAGACTCGAACGTATTTAAGTAAATATTGCCTTAACTCTTTAGTTTATGAAATTGCGTCCACATTAAGTTGTATTGGAAATTGCCGATAGGGCAATATCGAAAAACCCGTCCGAAGAAACGGTGTAAAAAAACCTTTCCGAAAGCACAAAATTGACCCCCAAATATAGAAAAATGTTCCACTCAATTTTCTCTACAACATAGAAAAAACCATTTTTTGGGCTAGGGTCGACCTTAGTGCCGACCTAGGGCCCTAAGTAGAGGCCTCGGACACACAATAACTTACTTACTTAACCGGCCGTACAACCCATTAAGGGTCTTGGCCTTCTCCAACATGGTTCTCCAACCGGACCTAACGTCTTCCAGCTGGTTACTCCCGCAGTTCTCAGGTTGGCAAAAGCTGCATCGCACCATCTGGATTTTGGTCTGCCTGCACTTCTTTTGCCTTCCGGTTTGGTGATTAAAAGTTTCTACGGACACACAATTCCATAGCCAAAAATGCTTCCACAATTTCCTTTGCAACATAGCAAGAACAATTTGTTTTTTGGTTAGGGCCGACCTTAGGACCGACATGGCCCACTTGAGCCCTAAGCACAGGCGAAAGTTTGTTTTATGAATTGTCGGTCATGCCCAGGTCTTTCAAACAAAACAAAATTTTTTGAAAATCGGAAAAGATTTGCCCGAGTTATGGACAAAAAACACATAGAGCCCTAGCAGAGACTCGTTTTTAGTGCCCCAGCTAAGTCCAAGGACTTAAATTCAAAAAAAATTACTTCCATAAATTGTCGGCTATGCTCAGGTCTTTCAAACAAAAAAAATTTATGAAAATCGGAAAAGATTTTTCCGAGTTATGGACAAAAAACACATAGAGCCCTAGCAGAGACTCGATTTTAGTGCCCTAGATAAGTCCAAGGAATCAAATTCAAAAAAAAATTCTTCCATAAATTGTCGGCTATGCCCAGATCTTTCAAACAAAATTTTTTTTTTTGAAAATCGGAAAAGATTTGCCCGAGTTAAGGACAAAAAACACATAGAGCCCTCGCAGAGACTCGATTTTAGTGCCCTAGCTAAGTCCAAGGACTCAAATTCAAAAAAGTTTCTTCCATAAATTGTCGGCTACGCTTTCAAATAATAAAAAAATTATAAAAATTGGAAAAGATTTGCCCGAGTTATGGACAAAAAACACATAGAGCCCTAGCAGAGACTTGATTTTAGTGCCCTAGCTAAGTCCTTGAGTTATGTACAAAAGACCAAAAATCACTTAAACGGCCCTAGCTTGGTGGTCGTTGGGCCGACAGTGCCCAGATTCAATCCCATGAAAGATTTTTCGATTACCTTTCAGGGAAAAAAAAGTTTTTGAAAATCGGTTGAGTTTTACTCGAGTTATCGTGTTGACAGACGGACGGACGGACATTTTTAGACCCGTACGAAGGTCTGATGCGTTTACAACCACGTTTGTTACAATGCGAATTCCAACCCGGGATTAAGGGGGAAACTATTTTTGTTGCCTCCAGATGACAAATCAGTGAAGAAAACAATGTCCATCTGCCGGTCTGTCGGTCTGTCTGTCCGTCAACACGATAACTTGAGTAAATCATGACCGATTTTCAAAAACTTTTTTTCCTGAAAGGTAGTCGAAAAATCGTTTATGGGATTGAATCTGGGCACTGTCAGCCCAAGGGCCGCCGAGCTAGGGCCGTTTAAGTGGTTTTTGGTCTTTTGCAAATAATTCGAGTAAATCTTTTCTGATTTTCATAATTTTTTTTTTGTTTGAAAGATCTGGGCATGGCCGACAATTTATGGAAGAAACTTTTTTTAATTTCAGTCCTTGGACTTAGCTAGGGCACTAAAAACGAGTCTCTGCTAGGGCTCTATGTGTTTTTTATACATAACTCGAGTAAATCTTTACCGATTTTCAAATTTTTTGTTTGAGATCAGAGAGAATCATAGTTCATGTAGACAAAAAAGTTCCTCTCAATTTTTTCCACCACATGGCAAGAAAATGTTTTGGTCTGGGGTCGACCTTAGGACCAGCCTAAGGCCCCAAGGTGAGACCTCGGACCCATGATTTCAGTTTGACTCTTTTTTCTCTACAACATTGTACTATTTACAACTTCACCATATTCCTCTATATGCAAGCAAAACCACCGACTATCGCGTAGTGTGGGTTGTTGGGCCTATACTAAAGACTCTACAGCCCGAATCAACCAACCAATTTTTGAGCAACGGCCGCCGGCGCTGAAAACGAATGAGAAAAAGACAAGGTACGCGTCAATTTTGGTGCCGAGTAGCACCTGATAATGTGCTGGAAGTAAATGGACGAGTCATCAGCTTGAATAGTGACTATAACGCCAGCCGATAGGGAGCTACTACAATACTCACAAACTTTTCCGATCGGTAACACTCCACCGCCACCTTAAGTGTGAATTGTACAGAACGCATGTGGTAGCATGCGGATCGGAAGCTTGGTGCATGCGCAAATCTAACTGAATTGGATCTGAAGATTTTGAACTTTGAATAAAATAACTCCGGTTAGTTGACGATCTATTTATCAAAATAAATTATGTCGGAATTTATAACAATATCTTGGAAGATATTTTCCATTAAGGTAAAAATTCTTTTAAAAAGGTAGCGACAGAAAATTATAATAGCAATAAAATGTAATTAAAAATTCTCCGAACAAAAAGGATTACAAAGTAGTAGTTTACGAAGTTTACAAACTTTTCTACGTTCTTAGGTGAATTTTGCGTTACGACAAAGGTAACAAAATGTCAACAATAAACAACATATTTTTTACAAGTTGGATTAATCCATGTACTGTTTGTACAATGAGTAAGATATTTAAAACATTTCATCTCGTAAAACGAGCGGTAAATGGAATTTTGTAAAGGAATACATATTCTTGTTGCAGTGCTACTTCCATTTGCAGAAAGCCCTCGTTTGTATGTGAATGAATAAACATTTATTGAATCATAAATATTTCTCTTGGCAAACAGCTTTTCCTTTCAACATATAAAATTGTTTGAATTAAGTACAAGTTAAAGGATGAGCAGGTAAGAATAAATTACTTAAGAAGTGGATTGAAAAGGCTGTTGAATTAAGTCAATTCGCGATGAGTAGATTGAAGCCTTTTTTGAAAATTTCACTGTATGGGTAGGAGAAGGAATGGCGGAAGCTTTCAGTAATACCGGTATTCGGTAGTTACCGGTATTAATAAGGGAATTTTTGTGTGAATAAATGAGTCAGTTTCTTTCTTACTTTGTCATTGTCTCAGCGCTACAAACACCCATCTATGCTTAGTGTTTTCCGAAAATGGAGTACGAACATAAAACGAACATAGAACGAACATTAGAAGTTCTGAAATGAATCCTCAAACTTAACGTTGTTAATGAACGGTCATGAACTAAGTTGAAGGAAAACCGTATTGATAAAAATGACAGAGAGATTGTTTGCTAATCTGTTAGTTCTTTTGTCTATTTGTCACTTTGTATATTTGTCGATCACAAAATTTAGAAAAATTCTATTTTATTCAGGGAATGCTTAGAAACCTTAATGGGACGTTATAACACAATATATCGAGACAAAGGTAGCATAAAAACTCATTCAGATATTTTTAGGGAAAACAGAAACAGACACACATACGTTATTTTTCATTACGAATTCATTAAATCCACCGAGAATTTCGTATTATGTAGTTTTCATGAATTTACGACTGCATTTCAAGATTAATTAAATTAATTTATTAATTTAAATTTGCAGTGAGGTTGAATAGTAACTGATCGGTGTGACAAGTGATTATTCTTGAAAATTTTGGTGAAGGTGTGTGTGTATATCTATATTAAAGCTATAATCAATTCAAAATACCAAAGAGGATCGATCTAACAGGTTGTATTGTATGCATGTTTGGTGTCCCTTAAAAATAAACAATAAATTCACTCGTGTCTTTAAATTATGATCGGGACTAGATAATTTATAAAGCCATTGCTGAATTTTGTGCATTTTTGTTTACTAATTACACCAAACGCAAGTTATAGGCAGCAGCTTTGTTTTCTGTCTTTGTGCCTTTCAAAAGGAGCCATGATAACATTAATTGTTGTTATTTATTTTAGTTTTATTGCTAACGATTTCTATCTCAAAATAGAAATCAGAAATCAAAAACAAACTTTAAACTACAAACATGTGCTTTTAAATTTACTTGTTATGCTGTTTTCAACATTATCGACATTATCTCTTTTTTCAGTGTATTTTTTGTATGGAAAACCTTGAAAACAGCTGAAACTTGATAACAAGTAAATTTATAAGCACACGACCGTATGTTGACAAAAAAAATTCCTAACAAATAACAAAAACAGTAAATCAATAATCCGAAACCTGAGGAAGTCCACCTTAAACCACATTCTAAGGAAGTTGTGGAAAGTAGCCCTAAGCTAAATCAAGTGATGGTGCATAGCAAAAACAACAGCGTTAATTTTAAAAGGCAAAAACAAAATCCATAAATCTACTGATGTCGCAATGGATGGTCACTTGAACTCAGATCTAACTGACCTAAAATTTGCGCTGATCAACTTGTTCCAGTGCAAAAAAGCCACGTACAATCACTGTCGTGGTATCACAGTAGAGCAAACAGATATATCCATCATTCAAGAACTCTGGATTCGAGGTAATAAAATTCACGGCTTCGGCTAAATGCATAGCAAATTATTATACTGTAAAACTGGAAAAAGACCCAGGGCAGCGATCTATGTCTCACCAAACATCAATGCTATGCTACTACATCATTGCACTTCGGACGATGTTGTAGCGATGAGAGTATGCAGAAGTGACGAAAATGGTGGTGATTTTGTCGTTGTCTCGGCGTACCTCCCGTATGACTCTGAAGTACCATGACCAGGTCCTTCTCTAGAAAGAATTGTGGAATTTTGTGAGAAAGAGAATATCCCATTATTAATCGGAACTGATTCAAACTCGCACCACGTTTTCTGGAGTAGCTCAAACACAAACATCAGAGGCGAACAATTGGTACAGTTTCTGATGTCAACGGATCTAATGGTGATAAACTCAGGTAGAAAACCAACTTTTGTTAATTCCTCAAGAAGAGAATGCCTTGATGTAACAATTGCATCCTGTGAACTATCAAAACAGATTCACTCGTGGAAAGTGACGGATGAAGAAACGTTCTCGGATCATAAGTTAATCAAGTTCCGGCTTAGAGGAATTTTCCCAAAAAGAGAACTTTATTGAAACTGTAGAAAGACGAACTGGAACTTATAGAGCCTGGTTAAAATCAAAACTAGATAAAGTAAACCACCAGGACAGATATTTGTCAGTAGAGGATCTGGAAAAGGCCAATAGAGAAGTAACTTCAGCAATTGTAGAAGCGTACAAAATCTGTTGTCCTCTAACCAATCCCAAACCTCTAGGCAAAAGTTCTGTGTGGAACAATGACCTTGACAGAAAGAAGAAAGAACTGCGCAAAGCCTGGAATAAGGCAGGGAAAATAGGCAAGGACCAGGCTAAAAACAAAGAAATACACAGAGCCCTACTGAAAGAATATAACAAGGCACAAGCTGAACTGAGGGAAAAATGCAAAAGAAAATTCCTTGAGGAAGCTAACTCGATTCCTGCTTTTGCTCGTATCCACAAAATTTTGGCTAAAGACCCAACTATTCAAGTTGGCTTCTGCAAAAACCTGATGGTAACTATACAGCAAATAGCAATGAAACGGTAGAACATCTCCTGGAAACTTACTTTCCAGGTTGTAAAAAACCAGAAGAAGTCGTAAAGATTGGATGTTTGCGGAAAAAATTGTCAAGAGAGGAAAAGTTTTATTCATTTAAATCAGCCGGCCTCGATGAAATATTCCCAGCTCTGTTAAAGGAAGGTAAAGAACTGTTGGTTGAGAGATTAAGTAGCATTTTTAAAAGCGCTATCGCTCTGGGGCACATACCCAGCCTTTGGGAAAAGGTAAAAGTAGTCTTCATTCCGAAGCCTGGGAGAACCGTCCATAACGAAGCAAAGGATTTTAGGCCAATTAGTCTCACGTCTTTTCTCCTTAAGACGGTTGAAAGACTACTGGATTTCTTCGTAAGAGCCGAGGTTCTCAAAACCCTTGCGCACAAACCAACATGCCTATCAGATGGGCAAATCCACTGACTCATAAAATAGAAAGTACGCTTAAAAATGGTGCTGCTTCATGGACATTGAAGGTGCTTTTGACAATACAGAATTTGAAGTTATTACTGATGCTATCAAAGAAAGGCAGATGGATAGTGCGGCGGTAAAGTGGATAATCAAAATGCGTTGCGGTAGAACAGTTGAGGCAAGAGTTTGTGGTACTAATATGAGTGCAGTAGTAATCAGAGGCTGCCCACAAGGGGGGATTATATGTCCAATCTCATTCAACTCACTCTTAGTGAAGTTGAATGATACGGGTTTTTTCGAGGAGTGACGCACCTCTGCGGTTTATGGAATAAATGGGAATAAATGGGAATAAATGAAATAAATGGGAATAAATGGAATAAATTGGAATAAATGGAATAAATGATAATTTTTTCAAATTCATCAAAACCTCAAATAGACTTGATTTTGATGGCAACGCATACAACAAACCGTACTAATGTGTCAAAAAGTGAAAAAACTCACTTTTGAAAACTTAAAAGAATTTTTGTTGAAAAATGGAATAAATAAATTTATTCCATTTATTCAAAAAAAAAAAATAAAATTTATTCTCAAGATGGTTTAAATGCTTTATAATTTGTGCAAACCTTTTTTGAACTTATTTGTTTAACTTGTGATGCGTTTGGTTTGGGAATAAATGGAATAAATGAAGTGCGCCACCCCTCGGTTTTTTTACTCAATGTTATTCTGATGACGTTTCTACGATCATTGGTGGTTTCTCTGTGAACACTATTGGTGATCTTATGAGAACAGCGCTAAAAGTTGTAGAAAGATGGTGTCAGGAAAGGAACCTAAAAGTAAATCCGGGAAAAACCAAAATGATTCTGTTCAGAAGGACCAAAGCTGTAGAATCTAAATTAGGTGATTTCGTACTATTCGGCACGATCCTCACGATGAGAGCTAATCTGAAGTATCTTGTGGTCTTATATGATAACAGAATGACTTGGATATTGCACATAGAAAAAAAATTGACAAAACCACTGAGATTTTCTGGATGTGCAGAAATGCCTTTGGCAGAACTTGGGGACTGTCGCCTAAAGCGATATGGTGGATATACACAGCCGTGGTCAGACCGATTCTCTGTCATGGATGTTTGATATGGTGGCCCAGAATTGAAGTTGGCACAGCCAAGAAAAGGTTGGATAACCTACAGAGATTGGCTGGGCTATGTATCACTGGGGCGAAAAATACCACCGCCACAAAGTCGCTAGAAGCTCTACTCTTCCTTCCACCGCTTTATCTGTACATAAAATCTATGGCTTTCAGACCAGCTTGTAATGTGAGATATAACGGCTGTTGGTCTGCTAAATCAGAGTTAGGCCACGCCACTATTTGTAGACTTATCAAAGATGATATCCTTCAAATGCCGAGCGATCAGTGCCGGCCAAAACTTTGGTTAGATGATAAGTTCACTTGCACCATTCCGGGAAAAAGGGAGTGGTTGGGGGAAAATAGAGTCTACCCATCTATAGGGGAACTGATTTCACTGGGGCAAGTTTCTTCTGTGAATTTCCTCTTCTAGAGGCTAGCATTTTCACAGGCCGAAACGCCTCCGTCCATTCCTGGGAATGAAAAAGCAGACATGCTGGCAGGGAATGGAGCTACAAAGAGTTTTATTGGACCAGAGTCACACTTTGGTATATCTAAAACTATGAGGAAAAGTATTATAAACCAACGGCTGACAAAACAACATGAAAAAGCCTGGCAGAGCTATGCTCAGAGCCGGATTATCCCATGGGCTAAGTGGGCTCAGCCCAGGCGCTGGAAGAATGATGGGCGCTGAGAAAATCGAACATAACATAACATAAAAAGCGCCAACAGAAATAATACAAGTCAAAATTACCGCCTAAATGTTTAATTTTAGCACAGTCGCATTACTGTTCTACTACATTTTCAGAAAACTTGATAATAATTATATATGTTTTCTTAAACAATTAAAATTTATGTCACAATTGACGAGTGATCCAGAGTGGTTAAATTAAACCTCTAATATATTTTCTATTTTTTATTTTCTGTGTTTCAAAGTTTCTTTTTTAATAATGGCTGAGCCAATATCAAAAAAGTCAGGCGCATATTTTCGAAAGACGAGAGCGCGTAAAATTGAACTTGAAAAAATTGAACTTAATAAAATGAAACCGTTAAGCAATTTCTTTAAACCGACACAGACTGAACAATCATCGATATCAAATGAAAGTGGAATTGTTTCAAATAATTACTTGAAACTTGAACCTCAAATTGGTAATTTGTTAATATTTCTTTTCATTTTAGTAATAATTGGAATACGTAGTAGTTTTTTAAAATTAGTTTTAATTTCCAAGCTTTCGCCCACAATCAGTGGGCTTCTTCAGGGATAATTGATATTTCTTTTCAAATGCAATTCATTTTTGTTTTGTCATTTCGTTACAATTAGATGTTGAAAACGATCCAATCGATCTAAGAGACCAAACTTGCACTGACCAAAGTCGTGTTAATCTCAACGGAAATACAATCGGTTAGTATTGATACAAAGAACTAAATCGGTTACCAATTGATATTTTGATAAAAAGAAAATCCGACGATAAAAATAATTTCTTCAATACAGAAATCATTCAAGAAGTTCAATCAGCTCGTCAATATGATAATGATCAACCCTGTTCTTCTAACTCAAACGAACATTTAGACCGTAATGAAGGTACTTAAAGCGGTATTGTGACAAATGTAAATTTCAACATCATCTTGTTTCGTTATCACTTAACAGGTACATCTGACAATGCATTCGATTCGATTGATATCGACAACCCGTCCGAGTGGTTAACTAGCGATTCAAAGTTCGTTGATTATTTCTTAAAAGAGTGCGTCCAACCGAATGTGACGAAATTGGATTTTTCCAATTCCGTAAGACAATATCCTGACCAAAAAAGATATTGTTCGACAATCTTATTTTTCAAGAAACGAGTTAACGGAGACAATTTGCAACGATCGTGGATATTCTACAGCACGTCGTTGGGAAAAATATTTTGTGTTTTCTGCAAACTATTCTCCAATAAATCAGGAGCATTTTTGGAGGGCTTCGACGATTGGAAACATCCGAATAGAGTTGCAGAACACGAAGTTTCTAAAGAACACTGTCAAGCTGACTATGCATTTGCTAAACGTTCAGGGGAAGTTCGCAGTATACAGTCCGAGCTACATAAGAAAATTTTAAGCGAAGAAAACTATTGGCGTGAAGTCTTAAAACGAGTGCTCAGTGTGCTCCGGTTCCTTTCTTCACGTGGTCTGCCGCTAAGAGGTGAAAATGAACATTTCGGTAACTTCAGCAATGGAAATTATTTGGGAGCTTTGGAACTACTGTCAGAATTCGATCCAATTCTTCTGATGTTCTCGAAAAAATTGATGATAACGAAGTGATCAACAAATTTATCGAATTAAAACGTAGAAAATGTTTCATTTGATTTTGTTAATAAAGTACAAAGATTTTCGTGAATTTTTTTATGCGCTTAAAGACTGAAATTCGACGGATTTCGACACGCAAACTAAAGCTTTGTGCAATTATTTTTCCTCAGTCTGTCATTTGACAAAAGAAAAAACAAAGAGAAATATCAGACTGGGGAAAAACAATTGCACATATATGTACCATTGAAAAGTTCAATTTTTTCGTGACTCGTGATGAAAGCTAAATTTTTGGTACACGTCGTAAGCTTTTCCTACTCGGCTTCGCCTCGTTAGGACAAGCTTACGAGTAGTACCGAAAAATTCTTCTTTTCATCACTCGTGACGAAATGTACTATTTGGGCGCTGTGAACTTCATTGCCCAGGGCGCTGTAAACTTCATAGCCCAGGGCGCTGAAAACGTTAATCCGGCTCTGGCTATGCTGGTGCTAAACACACGAAAATATTCTGTCCTACCCGTCCAAAGACTTCTAAACCTTGACAGAACAAATATCAAAAGAACGGTTGAAGTCATCACAAATCATTGTGGACTCAAAAAGCATCTTTGCGATATAGGTATCAAGGAAAGTCCAAAGTGTCTATGTGGTCATGGCGGTGAAAGGGGTGCGCATATAATTTTCGATTGCATCAGATACCGACACATCAGACTCTTTCTTCCGGAACTGACGCCCCCAGATATGAAGCTGAATCTGAATGAACTGGACTTAGAGAAATTCACGACCTTCCTTAGATGTACAAATCGATTAGGATAGCGAATAAGTTCAGTCGTCGATCAAATCGCCTAGGTCAAATCAATTTGTCGAAATGAATTAAACTCAGAATTTTGTAAATAATTTTTATGTTTGTATTTTTGTAAAATTTTGAATAAACAAGGAATAAGGGGGACTTTGGAACAAAGGATTATTATCCAGGTTCCTGCCAAACTTTTCACAGTCTGGCCCCACTTATCACCCTTCTTATCTATCTACATATCTAGTTTTCATAAATTTAGAGTAAATTGGGAAAAAGTTAAGAAACTTGCAGAAAGTCTCAGTCTCTGTCATGTTGTGAAACTGGGTAACAATTGCATTCGTTTAGCTTGAAGTTAGCTTCGATTCAAAAAGCGGATGCTGACAATTTGATCAATGAACTGTCATCCGGATCGCTCCGCTTTCAACAATATTATGGATCATAAAAACTTTATAGCGCAATTTATAAGATGCAGCTAGATTGCAACGTGGGTAACGCTTTAAGAGCGCAGTAACAGTAACTCATATACTGATCACAACTAAATTGTCTTCTTGCTAGTAAAAAACGTGACTCGAACCGAGAGAATGTGTTTCCTTTTTATGCAGCTTCGTCAATTCATTCCACTGTACATCACACAAAGAGACAACTAATTTGCCCATATTATACTCATTTTTCTCACAATTTTCATCTTTCAATTAGGTCTTCATTTATGTTATTTAGTGTGGTAAATAATCGAATATAAAAAAAATAATGAAATTGAAATTTTTTTTTTGCTTGCATGTGCATTCCGCCAAAGTGTGTATGAACTGATATTTCTTAGGGTATTTTGTGATCATAAACACAGCAAAAATCAGGGCCTACACCCTACAGCTATGCTGTACAATAAGAATGACCCGCTATTTGTATTTGTAATCACAACAAAAACCCTTTTTAAAAGGGAAACGTGACGCAAGTCCTCGTCCCTTCTTCCAAAACAACTGATATCACTTTGGGTGACGCTTGCAGCTTCGGAACGCAAAAAAATTCTTTTGAAATATTCTCACTTTCGATTAAAAAAATGCGTCACAAATGTCGGGCCCGCCAATATAATAATTTTTCTACGCTTTCAGCTTTTATACGCAGAAATTTGATTTCCTGTACAAAAATACGCCATACATCCCATAAAGTCAAATTTTTGCATTGTGAAAGCTGAAAGAACAGAAAAACTATAACACTGGGGGGTCCGGCATTTGTGACGCATTTTTTTAATCAAAAGTGAAAATATTTCAAAAGAATTTTGTACGTTCCGAAGCTGCAAGCGTCACTAAATTGATATCAGTTGTTTTGGAAGAAGGGAAGAGGACTTGCGTCACGTTTCCCTTTTAAAAAGGGTTTTTGTTGTGACATCAGTTGTTTTGGAAGAAGGGACGAGGACTTGCGTCACGTTTTCCTTTTAAAAAGGGTTTTCATTGTGATTATAATGTTTTGCATTATTTTGAGCCGCCGCTGCAACCGAACCAAAGCGGAGAGTACTTACATTGGCGAGAATGATCCTCCTCCTCCTGATCAACCTCCTTTACAACATATCAAAAGTTTTTTTCTTGAGCCGCCGCCGGGGCCAAGCCAAAGCGCGATTGCTACTACTTCCATGGGCGAAAATGATCCTCTCAACTTTCTCTACAACATATCAAAAGTTTTTTTTTGAGCCGCCGCCAAACCGAAGGGCGTCGGCTACTACTTCCATGGGCGAAAATGATCCCCTCAACTTCCTCTACAACATTCATTCATTCATTCATTTATTGATATGTGGGACAAAAAGGAAATAAATCCTTGTATAAATGTCCACTCGCCCGTTACAATCGAATTTAGCCAAAAGTAAATACAAATATAACATGAACAGCAAAAACAAAAAAATACACACAAAAAGTAAAAAATAAAAAAAAAGAAAATATAAAAAATATAAATAACTAAATAAGTAAATAGATCAAGAAGTATATACGTTAGAATTCGACCACAGAATAAGTTTGCTAATTAGAAAAACTGTTAAAAGCAGATAACAGAATTAGTAACGATCATAATTTAGATTTAATATTAAAAATTTGAATTTTGAAAATTTGGCAATCAGAACTTGTAGCATACTGCTCCACATACGCTCAAAAAAATATAAGAAGCTATGTAAAGAGAAAATAAGAAAACGAAAAGAAAGAAATAAAAAAAAGAAAGAAAAACCCTTTACCCTATTCACTAAGGCTTATACCAGACAACATCAATTTCACCCTTTCATCACAGCCCATATGCCGAAGATAGGCATATGATAGGCACTTGAGAAGTACTCTTAACTTTCTTTATTAAATTCGTCGCGAGATTTCGAAGCCGTTTGTAATGTTCCCTCGTGACAAGACCACGCCTAAATTGCGACTCAGCAATATTCCTTTCCAATATTGCCCTCCCAATCTCCTCCGTAAACCAGGGTTGGGTAGATGATAAATAATCTTTCTCCTCGCCTTAGCGGTACATCCTTTTCAAGAAGCTTGTGAACCATACTGTTAAACTTGGAAATTTTGTCGTCAATACCAGTCGCCTCAAAAACTTCATTCCAACAAGATGCAGCTGCATCTGCAAGGAGCATGCTATGATTTACCTTCTCATAGTTTCTATAGAGCCTTGGAACTCTACCTATGCCATGCTTCGACATACCGTGTGAGACTTGATTAAAGAACACTATTTTTTCGGGTCTGTTCGTGAGACAGAGATCGATAAGCGATGGTCGTTCATTAACTGGGTAATGCGAAGGAATCTCCTCAACGCATTTCAAACCAAACTTGTGAGTCACGTCACTAAACAGACACTTGCTGCGTGTCCGGTTTACACAGGTGACACAATTTCCTGAGATCTCACCCAATAGATTCTCATTGAAGTCCCCGAGCAGCAGTACGTTATCATATAAGACAGTCAGTTCAAAGAGAACATCCTCAAAGACATCGAGCTCCGACACGTTGGGGGCTTTATAATATGCACCGATTAATATTTTAGAATCAGTGAAGATTAGTTCGACAAACATGTACTCAGGTGAGATTTTTTCCGAGACCTTGATAACCTTGTAGTTTAATCCTTTTCGCACATACATAATTACACCGCCACTCCTCTTGGCATACCGATCATTCCGGATCACTTCGAACTCAGAGAGTTCAACGAATTTATCTGAGTGGTGGCTCTTCAACCAGGTTTCCGACGCTATTACAATATCTAGGAATGTCCCTTCGAAACACGAACGAAACTCGTCGATCTTAGCGGGAATACTCCCCGCATTGACGTGGCAATAGTGCAGGCGGTCAATCGACGCTTTTAGTGTGGAATTGAGCAAAACTTTTGGTATACATACTGAGCCAGAGTGTATAGGGTTTTGAGCTATTTCAGTCCTAGAAGACATCAAAAATATATTTGCAGCATTGAACGCTAGTGTGAGCCTCATGACTGCCCGATCTGATTGCCACAATTATTCCTAAAAAAGACTTATTAATGCTAGCTCAACTTTAATGTCGTCATCACAAGACAGGGTGCCTAGACAATATTCGATAATGACGGTACGATTTAACGGAAATTGACGAACAAAATTGATGAAAAAACTTTTAAACAAAAAAAAAATAAAACATATCCTTATCCATATCCAGAGTCGATCCCATATTGCACCGATGACAAGAATGCATTGACCCACTACGAGGGGTTGGAATTTGTTGGCTCCTCCGGGGGGAGTGAGGGGGGGGTAGGTGAGCCGTGAGATCCGTAATTTGCATTGTTGCGGTCGTTCCACCATCACTACCATCACTTAAAGCGCTTTGAGGCAAACGTTGACTGGGTGGTAAACGATTCAATGTACTAAGAGTGAACGTAGGTGGAAGCATGTTCTTCAGATCACTAATGTGTTGCATATACACGGGCTTCTCATTGACGTTGCGCTGCACATACACTAGGCCATTACGAGTGAAGAGCTTGACAATAAGACTCGCTTTCTTTGCATCTGATGCCACATTAAATATTTCTCGACTTGATTTCGTGAGGCTTTCATTTATGAAAATTCTTCCTGAGGCTTTGAATCCAATGTCTTTCAGACTTAGATCCTTACGCTTATGCACGAGCCATAATCGGCAATGAACGATTCGAAGCACCAGCATTTTTCTTTAGACGAAAAATGGCCGTAAAATCCCGCTGTTGAAGATTGCAACCTAGTGCATGACATATATCGCCAAGAATCCCGTAAGGATTATCATTAGTTTTCATCGGTACTCCCGTAATAATCAATTCATTTTCCAATGTAGATCGTTCCAACCTATCGAGCCTAAATTCGTGCATTGATCTCCACTCTTCCATACGATTCGCAATTATAGTAGTTGTTTGAGCTGCTGACTCTTCACATTTCCGATCTGTTGCAGAAACAACATCCACGAAGCGCTTGTCGACTTCCGCAGAGAACGACAAGAGCTTCACCTCCATATTATCTTCACGTCATTGATCATATTACGCAGTGAAGATTCCAGGCCATCCATTTTTACATTTAATCGTTTATCTATGTCGGACATAGTTCCACTCAAAGAGTCCATTTTGGTAGAAAGCGATCGCAACATATCCTTCACTTCATCATCTTTGTCGGAGCAATCGCCGTCACGCCAGCTCCGTTTAGGTTGCTTTGATGGGGACATTAGATGAACGTTGTGAGATGTGTATGCAATTATAAGGGCTGAGATAATGAGGCCACGAAATGATGCAATTATTTATGCCAAAATAATTCAGCGGACATAAGAAAAACAACCTCGCCTAACTATTGATCCGCAATTTATAATTCCGGTCACCAGTTAAACCTCAAAAACTAAGGTCAGCGTGGCAAGCACAATTTCGATGTTGTTATGGTCAAGTGCAATATAACTCCAACAGATCCTTCAGCCAAACTTTAAACCCAGTCGATGCAATGCCTTTGAACTATTATTCAATGCTCGAATTTGTAAAAAGAAAGAATTTTAATGTGCAATATGAGAAAATGTACGTCTACTCAACAACTGTCATACTGTCACACAAGTCATACCCAAAATTTTTAATGTTTAATGTAGAAAATTTTTGTGGACTTTTCTAAATTCAGAGCAGGGACAAATTTTAACTAGCATTACTTGTTCTTTAGGTCGATAGAAGAAGCTCGTTTCTTTCGCTTATAGGACGATTCCCATAAAAAACTGGCCGTGGCGACGGCATTGCTTTTGTAAAGCCATTGTTCAGGTAACGAATCTACTTCCTAAAAGTCGTTTATGTTAGATACGCCTATAGAAGTCAATGCCACAAGGTGTCCACACCACGAAGCTCGACGAGGGTACGTAGTAATACACATGCGGTTTAAGCTCTCCAAATAAGGTAATTATTTAACATTGGGAATCGAATCAAAAAAAAGAGTCCACCTTTTTGTGAGGCTGTGGTAAACAAATTGCGATAATCACAACAATGTATTTAAACAATGAACTCGACGAAAATATATAGTTATTATCTGACTATCATGAACTAATTTTCTTCAAGCATATTGTACCCGTTTAGCTTTGCAATACAAATTAAAAGCCAAAAATCTTGTTTCTTTTGGATAATATATGAGGGCATAGCATTATAACATATCGGAGCACATTGTGAATCTTTTGTTATATCTATTTGAAGCAAAAGCAGATACTTTTTTGTGTGTAAGTATAAATAATACGTTTACTTAACATAACAATAAAAATTGTGTAAAATACATTTGAAAAACCAAAGCACAACACTACACCGGACCGAATGACTTTGTTTATTTATTACGGAAAAGAAAGTAGTTTGCTTCCAACGTTTTTATGTGTTAAGTAAGTAATTAGATTTAGGTACTTTAAATGTTTGAAGGCATAATAGCAGATAAGTTGATTACATAATTGTTGGTTTTATTTTTAATATTGAACTCACAATCATCCCATCTAGTTAAGAATGTTCTAAAATTTATAAAATTAAGTTGTGTGTGTTTGTCTTTTACATTTTCGTAACTCATTAATTAATCATGTGGTCTTCGTCTTCATTGTTACGAAAAAGAAATATATGCATTCAATAAGTCGACCGAATAACAGTTGAATTTTATTTACCTGACATTCTTTAAATCGTTTCCTTTGAAATGTTTTGTTCTTATATTTGAACAATTTATTAAAATGTTTTCAATGTTACGTAAACAAAGGGTAAATGGGGTAAATGAAAGTTTTATGTTCGCTTGCTACACAAAAAAAAACATTATAAAAGTTACATAACTCCATTTCTATACAACGTGCAGGCAGCCAGAATCTCGTCATATTGGGATGATTTGAAAATGGAAATGGAAAATGTATATGAAGTAATATTAAAAGTAGTTCAGATTGAAAATATCATTTCAAGTGGATCGTAAATAATATTGTTCTCGATGAATTCGAAACAGATACACACTATAGAGGGGATAGAGAGAGACAAAGATAGCGAAGATTTTGTTTGAGATTTTATTTTTTTAGGGTCATCGAAATTATTTTTCACCGGATTGAATGCCTTCTTTAAATTTGATTCCAAACTTGTCGTACAGGGGCGTTGCTGAGTCGTCTCTAGCCTAAACATTTTCTTCTCGAACCTGTACGATTCCTACATTCTTTGTAGCAAGGAACTAAG
>WJQU01001872.1:5330-25000 GCA_029228625.1 Pseudolycoriella hygida | reverse complement strand
AAATTAAATTTCAATTTAACACTCGAAGTAGCTGTTCAAACCATGGACATAGACTCCAGCGGCACCATTTTCTCCAAGTCCAGTCAGTTGCTTGGTTTTGCAGATGACCTGGACATTATTGGCCGAACTATGGATGTTGTTAAAGATAAGTTTATGGCCTTGGAGCGGAAAGGTACCGACCTTGGGTTGAAGGTCAATGACGGAAAAACGGAATACATGATCATCCCACCTACGAATCGATATCGGGAAGATAACGTAACGATCGACACACCCACATTCAAAATGGTCAATAAGTTCGTATACCTTGGATCAGAGCTGAACATAAACAACGACATTGCGGACGAAATAAAAAGGCGAGTAACTTTGGGCAACCGGAGTTATTACAGCCTGCTGAAAATTCTAAAGTCCAAGTCAGTAAGCCGAAATTCAAAATGCGCACTTTATAAAATTGTGATCAGACCGGTACCGGAGCGAAAGGTACTGCGTACAATATTTGGACCAGTATTTGACCGAAAACTGAACCGATGGCGCAGACGATATAATCACGAGCTCATAGAGCTTTTTGGAGAGCCCGACATAGTCAGAACAACAAAAATAAATAGACTACGTTGGCTCGGTCACGTACAACGAATGAATGAACATCGTAGTCCAAAAAAAATTCTGAAGTCCAAACCTGAAGGCAAAAGGAGTGCAGGGCGACCCAAGTCCAGGTGGAGCGACGCTGCTTTTGCCAACTTAAGAACTGTGGGAGTAACCAGCTGGGAGACGTTAGCTCCAGATAGGCCCGGTTGGAGAAGCATGTTGGAGAAGGCCAAGACTCTTAATGGGTTGTAGTGCCGGTAAAGTAAGTAAGTAAGTAAGTAAGTAAAATTAAATTTCTGATGTAAAAATAATGTAAATTTTGTGTATGTTTCATGGAAAAATGATGGAAAGTTCATGGACGGTTATTTAAAATTTATGTAGATCGTGTACAAAAGATGGATTATTAATGTAACAACGATTTATTTTGCTACATTATTTTTCCATCATTTTTACTTCATTTTACTTTCATTCCTAATTGGAAAAACATCTACATCATTTTAACATGATCTACATAATTTTTTCATTTACATAAATTTTACATCATTTTTACATTAATGGAAAATGTATATGTACAAATAATGTTAAATTTATGTAAATCATGTAGAAATGATGTACAAAAAAATGGGAAAAAGGTGTATTTAATGTAATCAATTACACATTGTAACTCTCATATGATCCTTGCGAAAATATGGGCGATTGTTTCTTCTAACATTCTATACATCATTTAAACATGATTTATGATATGAAATTGATTACATTCAATACACTATTTTTCCATCTTTTGTACATCATTTTTACATGATTTACATAAATTTTACATTATTTGTACATACATTTTCCATTAATGTAAAAATGATGTAAAATTTATATAAATGATGAAATAATTATGTAAATCATGTGTCATGCTTTTCCAATTAGGAATGAAAAAGTGAAGTAAAAATGATGGAAAAATAATGTAGCAAAATAAATCGTTGTTACATTAATAATCCATCTTTTGTACATGATCTATATCGACATCATCTAATGTAAAATTTATGGAAATAATGAGAAAATGGTGTGAATCATGTTAAAATGATGTAGATGCCATTCTAATTTGGAATGTAAAAATGATGGAAAAATAATGTAGCAAAATCCATTGTTTTTACATTAATTATCCATCTTTTTTACATGATCTACATCAATTTTACATAATTATCCATGAAACATACACAAAATTTACATTATTTTTACATCAAAAATATAACTGTGTCGAATATAATTTTGAAATATACCCCAACTACTCAAAAATTGAAAATTGTAAACTGAGAGCCGCCTATTATCCTGGGAACTTTTTTGCAACTTCTTTAATAAATGGATGTGGGTTATGTGAAAGTACCTAGCCTATAACGAGAATCCTAATAGTTTTAGTTTCGAAAGTTGCGTCAAAGTTGCAACTTCTGCACAGTCCTACAAAACGATGCTGATTTGCAGTTCTCTCTGGTCATGAAAAAACAAGAACACTTGTCTACACATCGAATTTACATATGCACACCCAGTTTACGCAAGCTTACTAAGCGCAATCCGTATTACTTTCCCTAAGCGAATAGTGTTGCAACCACTACCGTGACGGGATACTACCTTCCCCCCACTGCATTTCCTCCTTGGATAAAGTCGCTCATATTCAATCGCGAATTCGTCCCTAGAATTCAGTATTTATCTGAACCAATTTACCCTTCTTGGGGGCTCTTTATCCAACAACCACGGGAGCCCACTCTTGCGGGCTCGCTTCACTACACAATATGCTGCAAGGGGCAAATGGAGCGATGTGGTATTTTCGGTCTATCAAGGCTGTGTATATCGAATGTTCTCCGCCGATTTTCCCACCCCGTCTTCTTCCTTCTTCATGATGAATCTAGGATGTGCCTGGAACTTCTGCCGCTGGTAATATTCATTGGATAATGTTGTTTAGTTTCGCAAGCCTAAACCTTCGCACAGCTCTTTTCTCACTTTTATGTACGCAAAGGTAAGTATAGAAGAGACTGAACTAATTCCTAGTTTAACTTTAACAGAACTAAACTCTGAATTGTTTTTATCATCCACAAAAATGTTCTGTAATGCCATTCAATACGTACGGGTCGAACACGTATACCAATTCGATTGTTTACATAACAGCATTAATTTAGATCAATAATTCGATTATTGACGGAAGCTTTGGGAGGTTAAATATAAATTGTTGAATTGGATTGGAAATTGGAATCATAATTTGCTTTTGTCTGCTGGAAACTATGAATAATTTCACCAAAAATCAAATTTGTCGTTAGTCCTACAAGTGAGGAGATATTACCATGAAAATGAAAAGAAAAAATTGTGCAAAACATAAACAACTCTGACAAAAGTGGAATTCACTTGCAAACAGTTTGAATTTTGTTATGAAATTAATGTCTTGATGATTTGCCATTCATTGCAAAACTCAACAAACTAATTAAAAATATAAACAAGTTGTTGACTTCTTTGAAAATAAAAAGAACATTCTATGCATAGGAAATTATATTTTCATTAGCAGCACCAATGATGCTCAAAGTGTTACAGAAAATTAGTTACTCACTTTTGATTTACAATTTTCGTTAAGGCGAGTACTTCATCTAAAATGGAGATCCTGCCTTTCGCCGGATTTATCTGCTACGGACCCTTAACTTTTTCACGCTAATATTGCAGAAGTCTCAAATTAGGGAACTTTTTAATTGAAAAGATGAAGTACAAGGCCCAATAAGACGTCATATTATATCTACTTTCTTTTGTATGTAGGCGTGACGTCATTACTGTCAAATCATCATCATCCAACTCTACCTTTTCGTCAGAGAACCTATGCTATAAACACTTAATTATAAACGCAGATCGGGGCAAACCACTAACTATTCCTGACTCATCCAGAGGTGAGGTGGTATAATATTTCTAGAACAGTCCTTTTCGACGCTAAATCAATTTTCCCATGACAACGAAATCCTTGATTTTTTTAACATTAGGTACAAACGACATCCACTTCATGAACAAGAAAGGTCAAAGATTTATGAATTTTGGCGTAAGTTAAGGCGTAAATTAATACAAAGATTCACAGTGAGTTATGAAGAGCTAAAAATGATCTTTATCATTTGACATTCCGTTAAGGTCTCCTTAATCTATAATATAAAACACAAAATACACTGCACCTCATCGCACCTTGGTGCACCTCACTACACCTTAGTGCACCTCACTTCACCTTGATGCACCTAAATGCCCAGCCCAAGGTCGGTGCAAAGGTTGGCCGATGGACAAATAATTCATTTTTGAAGTGTTGTAGAGGACGTAGGACGAAACACTTTTGACCATTGAAGTGTGATTCCCAGGCCTCCAGCTCGACGCTATCGTCAGCCGAAGACCAAAAAATTAATTTTTGAATTGTTTTAGAGGAAATTCAGGGGAGCATTTTTACCAATATAACTATGTGTTCCGGTGTGATTCTAGAGGCATTCAAGGAAAAAAAAAATAAATTTTAGAATCATAGTAGAGGATGTCGAGGAAACATTTGTGTCTATTCAACTGTCCCAGACGTCATCTAAGGACCAGCAAATTATTTTTGAAGTTTTGTACAGGACTACGAGTGAAATATTTTTGTCAATCGTCCAGGTCTAACCTAGGGTCAGCCGATGGCCGAAAAATCAATTAGTGAAGTGTTTAGAAGGATGTCCAATCGAACATTTTTACCCATTGGAGTCTTGGTTCCAGAACTTACGACTGAAAATCTTCATATAAAAAGCTAATTCATTTAAATTCACGTAAACAAAGTTTTGAGAATCCGGCCACGGGCTCACGGGCATCAAGAAAAGATGCGCCCGTTAACCTCTAATCTCCGGGTCTATGCTTGAGATTCAAAATTTAATTTCTGATTTGCTGCAGTAGACGTCAAGGGGAACTCAATTTCTCATGAAACTTTAGGTCCCAGAAATCAACTAAGATACTACGGTCGTCCGAGGATCTAAAAATGATTTTTGATAGATGGTAGTGCAGCTTTTGGTTTTGTAAATTTCCTTGATTTATTTAAAATCAGGCAAAACTTCATGAACAAGAAAGGTCAAGGATTCATGAATTTTGGCGAAAGTTACATAGAAGATATAAAGATTCACAGTGAGTTATGAAGAGCTAAAAATTATCTTTATCATTTGACATTCCGTGAAGGTCTCCTTAATAATAATAATAATCCGCCGTTACAACACGTCCGGGTCAGAGGCTAGACCATTTTTATTGACTAGTTCCGCAATTTTTTTTGTGAACTTTTGCTCACATGGATTCTTCTTAGAGATCCTTTCGTTACCGACGTTTTTACTGTGTGTGCTAATTATATCTCCGTCTAAAGTTAGACTCAGATATTTGTACACAGAATTCATCGGTGACGTCATATTTGTCATTCTTCTATGTACGATTCGTTGCGGCACCAAATTCACAACTACCCATATTATGAAGAGTGGGTGTGCCTAGGAACGTTACTTTCATGCCATACATTGAAGAAAAATCCTATACAGAATTTGTCCCCACCAGGATTGAACCCGGATTTTCTTGGTGGTCTGGTTTACCACTGAGCTAACCCCATTCAGAGGTTAAGAATTTTTGGCGTAAGTTACATAGAAGGCGTAAATTAATACAAGGATTCACAGTGAGTTATGAAGAGCTAGAAATGATCTTTATCATTTGACATTCCGCTAAGGTCTCCTTATGGTCTACAAATTATATAGTGATGCAATGAAATACATTAGAAAGAGGAATAACGAATACTTGTAAATACAAGTAAGGAATTTACATTGACATTTTTTCGCGTGTATAAGTTACAAACATGGCGATGGAAACATTTTGCAAACACTAAAACATTCGATGCCAATTTTTCCTTCTAATCTTTGCCATAAATTGCGACTGGTGTGCAATTTGTGAAGAATTCAGCGATTTTAATTGCAACAAATCTGACAGTTTGGTGTTGAGTGAATTATTGCCTATTGATTTTTACCTTTTACGAATTATTCTTATCTCTTACATCGATTGAAATTGCTGTGTTTATTATACGCACATTAAGTAAATAAATGTTTGAAATAAAACATTTTTGAATTGTAAATAAAACTTATATTCACCGCACCATAATATTAAAACAGGCAGCCAACCATATTGAAAAGATCATTCAAGTTTTTTTGTTTTGTTTTTAATTTAATTGATTAGCACCAACGATTTTAATTTAATTTTAACTTAATAATTTCATCAATACTTTTCGCAACATGTGAAAATGTTAACGTTTGAGTTTGAAAATATTTTCTTTACATTTTTTTTTCTTCGAAGTAGAACTTGAAATACTCGAAACAAATTTTAATAATTTATGAGATCGGTATATCGTAAAACTGTATTATGGAATGGAATATGGATTTAGCAATGAGTCGTCACATGGCTATTTTTAATTTAAATTTAAAAATTTTCAGGTTTTAGTGGATTTTGTTAAAGGTATTTTTCTTTTGAATGTACCACCTTGTATATCAGTCAGAAACTAACTATTTATTTTGTCAAAATTAAACATGTAATAAGTACAACTTAAACATTTTACTGACACAAATATGTCATTCTAACCATGTGAATCATTTTAAAGTGCAGGTGTCAGACAGATCTAATAATCTCACAAATCCCCGTCATCTGCAGTTACTGAGTTGGAATGTTTTTATGTGTCTCTCTGGAATATTATGTACACAACTAACTCGCTAGGAAATGGAATTGCAATTTGTTCCCTTGGTGAAAACAAATGTTTTATGATTCCGATTTGTATTTACATTACACAAAGACAACAACATTTACGTTTGATTACGTAAGGCAAAATGAGGGGACGAATATAAGCAGTTCGTTAAAGAGGTGTGGAAAACTTGATTTTCACAGCATATTTACCATGACGATTCTGTCACCAAACATATGGAAATGTTTCAGAACATAAGAAGGAAGAATTCTTATCATCCAGGAAAAATTTTCTTTTCAAACATTTGCTAAAGCCGCAAGGTATATTCGTTAAATCGTTTTCAAATTATGGAATCGATTATTTACTCCTGAGTTAGTGAATCACAGCAATCACATTACATTTTTTACAGTACGTAATATTTCACTTCATCTAAGAATAGTGGTGGTATTCCAAAGAACATTCATAAACTAACAAACATTGAATCAGTTTTAGCATAAAAAAACTAAGAAATAAACCACTGACATGGGTATAGAAAAGTAGCGATAGTGTATTGTTGAAGAATTAAACGATTTGAAAACTTTGATGTATATTTGATGTATTCTCGATGTATTTTTTATGTATGAGTGTTTTAAAGGTTTTATTAGTGATGGGTTGTTGTTTTGATGTCGTATATTTGATGTGTGCGTGATTTATGAATTGCATGTGTGACGTAAAAAATTCTACCACCACATACACATCACTTGTACAACACTAATACATCACCAGTACGTCACTAATATATCACTAGTACAAATTTATCATGTATCGATGTACTGGTGGTGTATTAGTGATGGATTAGTGATGTATTAGTGATATACTGGTGATGTATTAGTGTTGTACAAGTTATGTGGATGTACACGACACCAAAACAACAACCACACACCACTGATACAACATTTACAACACTTATAAATCAAAAATACATCACAAATTTATCAAAAAACATAACCAAAGACCCGTACGTATCAGAATAGATGTGACAAACAGAATAGATGTGGCAAAGTGACTCGAACGTACCTAAATATACAAATAAGCAAATAATCCAACGTTTTCTGTTCTTTTATAAATGTAAGAATTTCAAAGATCCAAAGAAATTACCCAAGGTAATGTCAAAGGCCCTACCGAAGTACGTCTCAGACCATTCAAATCTAGAAAAGCTTATATCCAAGGACTAAGTCGTTTTTCCTAAAACCCAGAAACACGTGTTATCTAAAATTTTATTGTCTACAACTTTGTCCTTGGAACCAACTTTCTACCTCTCATAGTTCTGGAGATCTGGGTCATCCTGCCCCATTATGGAAGTGGCCATATACAAGGAATGGACCATATCTCCCCAAAACACTGAAACACGTGTTCGCTTAAATATAGTTCTCAACAACTTTGCCTTTAGAACCAACTTTCTAACTCTCACAGTTCTGGAGATCCGGTTCATCCTGCCCAATTATGGAAGTTCCCATATACCAGGATTGGGCCATATTTCCCCAAAACCCTGAAACACGTATTCGCTTAAATTTATTTCTCTACAACTTTGCCTTTGACAGTAAATCTCCATATTGCATAGTTAAGGAAATATAGACGAAAAACTGTTTTCGTATATGGCCAATCTCAATTTCGTCCATTCCATTGGTCCCAGTGCCCAGATCCCTGTACCGATTCCCACAAAAAATTTTTTCCAGTTTTGTGACTTCAAATGCTTTCATTTGACACTAAAATGAGGAATGTCCGTGCTATACTTGCTGAGATATTTGCGAAAAAGCTTCACCGGCCTTCGAAAATCCATGTTTTTGGTCACTTCCTCGACCATATCTCCGGAACCGCTTCATCGATTTTGCTCATCTTCGAACTTGAATCATGGGAGGCATGTACCTTTCAGGGGAAAAAAAGTTTAGGCTGATCGGTTGAGCCGTTTGGAAAAAAAATTGGAGACGGACGGACAGACAGACGGACAGACGGACATTTTTTTATTGCTGATTCGTCATCTCTAGACGATAATAGATGCATCCCCCCTGTCCCACCTCGATCTACCCCATGTTACAATAAAATTGTTTGTAGTAAACGTATAGGACCTTTGTACTTCGTACGGGTCCAAACATATGAAGTGACCCGTACGTATCAGAATGGATGCGGCAAACAGAGTTGATGTTACGAAAAGACTCGAACGATTTAAGTAAATATTGCCTTAACTCCTAAGTGTATGAAATTACGTCCACATTAAATTGTATGGAAATTGCCGAGAGGGCAATATTGAAAAACCCGTCCGAAGAAACGGTGTAAAAAAATCTTCCGAAAGTACAAATTGACCCCCAAATACACAAAACTGTTCATCTCAATTTTTTCTACAGGGTCCTCAGAAGAGGTCTCGGACATATACAAAAATATTTTCCTCCATTTTCTCTACAACATAGTGAAAAACCATTTTTTTGTCTAAGGCAGACCTTAGGACCGACCTAGGGCCATAAGGAAATGCCTCGGACACATACGTCCATAGACAAAAATGTTTCCCTCAATTTGCTTTGCAACATAGCAAAAAAAATTTTTTTTTGTTTAGGGCCGACCTTAGGACAAACTTGAGGCCCACACAGGCACCGGGTCCTTTGTTTTTGAATATAATGCGGTACTAGATTACCTCTCAAATAGAAAAAGAGTCAACAAAATCAATTATAATTTATCCAACTTATGAAAGCGAACACGTTGGGCCCTAGTAGAAACTTAGTCTTAGGGTCCTGACTGAGTCCACGGGTTTCTAATCAAAACATTTTCTGCCATAAAATGGGAGACAGTCCTCGACCTTTCGATCAAACAAAATTCGAAAATCGGAAGAGATTTATGGAGTTATGTACAAAAAATATGTAGAGCGCTAGCAGACACTCGTTCTTCGTGCCGTAGCTATGTCATAGGGCCCAATCTCTACAAATAGTAGGGCTTTCATAGACCTGTCGATTAAAAAAACAATTATGAAAATCGTAAAAGATTTACTCGAGTTATGAACAAAATACATGTATGGCGCTTGCATAAACTCGTTCTTAGCGCCCAAGACAAGTCCAAGGACTCAAATCCAAAAAAGTTTCTTCAATAAATTGTAGGTCATTCCCAGATCTTTCAAACAAAAAAAAATTTATGGAAATCGGAGAAGATTTTCTCGAGTTATGTGCGAAAGACCAAAAACCACTTAAACTGCCCAGATTCAATCCCATAAAAGATATTTTGATTACCTTTCAGGGAAAAAAAGTTTTTGAAAATCGGTTGAGTTTTACTCAAGTTATCGCTGTGACGGACGGACGGACAGACATTTTTTTATTGTTGATTCGTCATCTAAGGACCATGGTCGATGCTCCCCCCTACTCCCGGGTCGAAATTGGTGTGATTACAAACGTCGTGGTAAACGCATCAGACCCCTTTTCGAAGAACTTCGTTCTTCGTACGGGTCTAAAAATTAAAATAAAGTCGGGTTCGGCTCACTTGTGTTACCCGATGAAATGACATCCTTCAACAGATACGGAAACCCGATCGACCCCAGCGCTATTCAATTTTTCGAAATCCGACAGTTCGGACTCTGCATGGTTTTTCGAAGTTTTGGACTCCTTTCTAGCCCAAGATGAGTGCATATGAATTTATTGTTGTTACAAGTCTGCCGTACTACCGGTCTCTATTACACTAAAATGTCTCTGGTTGGCGGATGTCTATGCGACTAACTTTTCACAACACATAGACAGAATCGGGGGACAATTCTGAATGAATGAATAAATGCAAATCGTTTTGTAATAAATTTGTATACGAAAGATTAAATTCTTAGCTACTTCTTTGAATAACGTTTTTGTTAGTAACAGAGACTTAACTCCTCTCTTATCAGAAAGAATCTTACAATTAAAGTTTGAATAAAATTATTGCGGTAGTAAGAAATTCCCATTGAAATTCAAATTGAACACATCCTTCACAAACTATTGTTAAACTATTATTCAAGTAAATTTGGCCATGCCACAATAACACATGAACTAACATAATTGAGCACATATTGGGACAATTGTTCGCTATAATTTGTAGAATAACACTTGTATTCGATGTAAACGTTTTCAGAATAGAGTCGATTTCATTTTATTTTATGTCATGACGCTAAATAATGGTAGATAATAAATACAGGAAATTTCATAAAATTGCATTAAAAAGTGATAAAGTAAACGAGTTTCGTTCAAATATTCAGAGCTTTTATTAATGAAATATTTAATGAACCGAGGACGCAACCGACATAAATCTACGGTAAAATTCAGGTATAATAATACAGTTTTCAGAGCAATATAAATTGTTTACATTATCATTATGCGTAAACTGTAGAACTAATTGACAAAAAAAAAGGCTTTCAGTATATTCTTTGTATTCAAAGCTTTGTAAATACAATAATTGGATTCTCTTGACGCACATTTTAGCGTAAGTCGCACCTTACGAACTGTCTTCGAAATTGTTCTCTCATAATGAATAACATTATTGATTGCAAAATTGTTGTTTTGACGTATGTGAATAAAGTGCGGTCCTTTTTTCTCGTTTATTTATGGTGGTCAGATGACGCTTACAAATTAACGTCTACGGAATGAAACAGTCAAAAATTCGTTTTTCATATTTTTAAACTTCATACGAAACGACCAAAAATTTTTCGAAAACTTTAGAGCTCGAAGAAATGTACCAGAAAATGTACTAAATTCAACGATTACCAACATAACAAAAAAGAAAAATTGTAGAAATACAAAGGATTCAGTCTGTGGGAGGAGTCAGCGGGGATTGACTCGGGATTGAGAACAAATTTCTTAAATTGACGATATTAATAAATTTGAAACGACTTCTCGGTAAGTTCTTAAGCAAATCTCATTTTTTCCAAGTGAACTTCCATTTAAAAATATAATTGTAAAACGACCCCAGTCTATTGGTACAGACGCAAAACAGCCCCGTACAGTACGTAAATGCCCGGTCAAAATATCTACAAGTATTTCAGACAAGCAGAGGCAGAATATCCCTTTCACTCAAAAGAAAATCCTTTGAAAAGAAAATCCTAATTCGTAGAAAATAATTAAAAAATATTTAAATGAAAGAGAAATGAATTTCCTTCAAAAACGGTAAACAAAATGCTTTCAAATCCGTTGAAAATATTTGGAAATATTCAAAAAATCTTTGAAAGTCCTTAAAAATTTTTGGGAATCCTCAAAAAAACCTTTGTAAATCCTCAAAAAATCTTTGGAAATCCTCAAAAAATCTTTGGAAATCCTCCAAAAAACTTTGGAAATCCCCACAAAGTCTTTGGAAATCCCGAAAAATCTTTGGAAATCTTAAGAAAATGGTTGGAAATCTTCATAAAGTCTTTATAAATCCTAAGATAATCCTTAGAAATCCCTTGAAAATCATTGGAGGTCTTCCAAAATATATAAATAAATATATCTAAATTACGCAACGCAAAAAAGTGACACAAAACATCAAAGTCTCATCTTTTGTCTCATGTTTTAGCGTCACGTAGTATAGGGACGACTCCTTACCTGCCCCTCGGACAAAATGATCTCAAGTTTTAGCGTTATATTCCAATCTATTCTAACGTTCTTATCTGCTTTCTACAAATTAGATTAGATTTGATTTTGATAGTTTGTTTGCCTAACAAGTTCTTTCGAATATACAACAATTCAATTTGTGAACCAATTTTCTCTATCCGGAAAAGAAAATGGTAGCGCAAGTGTATAAAATGAAAGAATTGAATAAAATTGGCAAACGAAAAAATAAACCATACTGAGACACACCATATATGTTGAACATTATTTCTATCATAAAATTCTCATGGATTGATTAAAACATTAAAAAATTGTTGAAGTAAAACAAGACTTTCATTTCTTGTAAACAAGCAACAAAACAGCGTTTGACATCCACTTATGGTATAAAGGAACTTCACATAAATTAACGGGTAATTCTGGTGTTAAAAAGCATTAATTTTTATGATTAGATGTAATGTACATATTGGTATGACAAACATTTCACGTTTAGCAAAGATTGCCAGGGCAATAAAAATAAAGACACTCTCTTTACATTGAAAATATTTCCCCAAATCAAATCACATCGTCGAGATTTTCAGTATTTTTATGTTGTGAAATTGAATTGAATTATTATTCAATACTTGAACTTACGTAAAAGAAACACACGATGACCGAAACGAAAATGGCCTAATTTTTTATTATTTTCAACTTATCTGAAAATGGCAAAACCCAAACTACAATCGAAATGACATTCTTTATGATAAATTGATGATCGATGACAATAAAATGATTTATTTTAATATGAATGACATAATGGACGATAAAAGGGACGAACCCATCAGATTGAAGTAAAACATAGAGGAAAATACAAAAATCCAATTTCATTTCGGTCGATAAGAGAACAAAAAAAGAATATCCCACCAAATGGAAAGTAGTCAAGACATTTCAGAGAGTGGCGGGAAAAGTGACTTTTTAATTTTTAAAAGAAATCTTGTGATGGCTGTCTGGAAATATTTCAGGAAAGGCTCAGTATTTTTGAAGTATAACAGAGGGAATCAACATCCGAAAAGAATTAAGTTGACATTCTTGAGAAGTTTCGCCGAAAAAGAAACTTACGAATAATGAACCACCGAAAACATTTTCCCTGTACGAAAACTGTTCCATTACATTTTGCACATCTTTTTGCTGCATTTCATAAGAAGAAAGCCAACTTTCTTTTACGAAATGTAAGTGATAAGCTTCCGTACAAGGCAACTGTTTTGATGGTTTTGGACAAAAAGCGAAACAGAACGACTTCTTATGAGCCAATTTTCCCGCAACTTCCACGATTGTATAGAGAATAGGCCGAAATATTGATTTATCCTTTTCGTAATAAATTTTCGGCTTCTGTATTTGTGTTAATGTGGAACAATGTTTCCACTGTAGATTTTTATCTTTTCACATGGAAAAATTAATATTTTCATGCTGTGGACTAAATAAGGTTACCGTAAAGAGATGAGGTATAAATTATGCGAGAAAAAAAATTGTTTCGTGGAAAGGATCGGTTCTATGGAAAATAGAAATTTCGTGTCCTTTTTTTTGAGTCTAGTTTTGCTAATGTAATGAAATTGTTGGCTTTTATGGAAATCAAATGCTTTGTGGACGGGCATAATTAAATTATGTTTGTGGTGATAGCTAAAATGACTTAGGTGGAAAAAGGCACTCTAGTCACAGCCACACAAAAGATTTTTTTGTTTGCAAGGAACATGAAAATTCGCATCAGTCTTTTGTTTTCACATAACGAGTAAGAGTCAAGTGAAAAGAAAATGCTTTCGGGTCTGATGATTAATGACTTTAGATTTTTACGAGTCTTTTGTACTTAACAAGCCATACAGCAACAAAAGAATGAAATTGCTCACTACTTCCCTAATTCTAAGTTGATCTAATGTTACGTTTACTATATTGTTGCTTGCATAGACATTGATAAGCAAATAATCGACTCAAAACAAATTACATCCAAATCGAATTGAAGTCCATAAAAAATAATGGAAATTGTTAGTACAGAATTATACTTGTTCGTCCTTGTTCAATCAGCATGTTAAGTCCATCTATACGGGTATGTTACGTACACAAACGAGAAGTGTAGCCAGACGAACGATAAAACGAAATGGGCGAATTTACTAAAGTGAGAAGTTGTAAGTTTTCAAGAATAACCACCAGAAGAAACCCACTCGTCACCAGGCTCCATAATTAAAAGGTAGGGCTTTATATAAAGCATCCTGGTGCTGAAAGTTAGTTACCGTCATTGTGACGGTAGTAAAGAAGATTATATAGGAAGAGAATCATAAGATTGTGCAACGCGGAAGAACATCGTTTCAAGTCTTTCAACCGAAAAACCGGAAAATTTGTGAAAAATACAAGCAGATACATGAAACGAGCAATAAAAGCATTAGATTTCATCAGGAAAAATGTCTGCTTTTGATGTGTAGCGACATCTACTTTTTTCATACATTCATACGGTTCGACACAAAAGCTGAGTCATTTCTATCTAGTAGCGCCGTCAATGTTTCATTGATAAATACGGTTCAGTAGAAAACAAATGACACCATCTATTCGGCAACATGCTGATGCTGCCATCTACATTCTACATTTGACAGTTGACATATCGTCATATGAATGCTGAGCGGTCACTCACAAAGTACGCATATGTTTAACTGAAACAATTTGTAGATGTAGCCGTTTTACCGTAGTAAAACACGTACGTGGGCCTCCATTTGGGCCCATTGTGCTGGCTGTTGTCGTTTTAGATGTAACTCATTTAGTTTTTTTAATCGCACGTTATTTATTAAGGTAAATTTACATCAACTTAAAAATGAGAACTAACCAAAATTAGGTGGCAAATATGTGTAAATCCAATTAAATTGGGTTTTCCTCGCCAGACTCTTTATTGTATTGTATTCTTTTTGAAATTCGCTTCATTTCGTTGTTGATATAACGTCGGTACCTTAAGGTACCTAAAGTTTTACACTCTGCCTCAATTTTGCTTCCACGTAATACCAATCTATCAATATGTCAAGTCATTGGTCAGTAGACACAACAACCTACTTATGGGGGTGGCCAAACATCGAATTGATGAAATGTGTTTGTCGGTGGATATGAGAAATGTCACAATACCATAATTTGTAAGTACAACAACAAATTTGCTTGATATTTTCAAAAATCAGTACGAACTCTTTTGACCTACTCCTCCCTCCCCAATATCACGCTTTTCGGAAACCCCCCTCAGGAGCGTGCGTACTTTGTGAACGGTGCCTACGTTTGGAAATATTCAAAATCTCCCTAATTTCTCTTTCCATCTCATGTTTAATTCGCATGTTCATAAAAAAAATGAGAGAGAGAAATTAAGGAGATTTGGATATTTCCAAACTTAGCATTCATGTGACAAAACTAAAATGTCATTCGTTCCGAACGATGAGTTTCGTGAACTTTAAATGAAAATTCGAATTTGTTCCTATCACATCGAAAATGCACAAATCGTTGTTCATTGGTAGATTCCGAAGTCTGTGACTAATGTACGACCCATTGATTTCTCATATAAAATACACAACATTTTCATTTCAATTGAGTTATAATAATGCTCACGCAAATGGTAGCCAATTCGATTAAATTTCGATTTGTATTCGTGGCGTAGTAATTCATAATTTCTTTTTTAAATGTAAATTTGTGGTTCGATCGTAATCGTTGTAATGTAACACTACCGCAAAGTATTCACCACTATTAGCCACCGGTAGATACAAATGATAATAATCTTACATAATGTCAACACAACAATTACTACAATTCATATTATTAGAAATGAAAGCAACTAATGGACACGACAAAAGCGGGACGATAAGATTTATTCAAAAAAATAATGAAAGTCATTTTGAAATTGGTTTTGCACGCCGAAAAGCGTTTGAAACGTTCCGATAATGACGTTATTTCAATAGTACCACATCTTAATTCTACAAGGCACACATATTATGTACTTCATGTTGCGATCATCGTGAATGTGTGAAATTGCCAGTCTATTAACAATTAGTCATAGGGATGATGCGAAAGTGATACCGCCCTGTCTTTCACTAAGAATTTGCTACGAATGTAATTTTTCCTTCCAAACTAATGTTACGGTTTCAATATTGAATTTGAACCACTGAGTAAACTTTTAGCTCAAGAAAAAATTTCTTAATTGAAAATCGTTGTGATTGACATTAGAAAAATCTGTCAGGCATAACAATTTGTTGATTCAGGAAACTCTTTCGAGATTTATTCAACTGAAAAAAAAATCAATTTCACACAATAAAATTTTCATACTTCGTTGTACCCTTAATGGTTGCTGGTGGTGCTATAAAGATTCCATATTCATTCAATTGCTCTAGATCTAAATGCATGTACAAACTTTTCACTTTAGCATCAGCAACAATCAATACAAAGGTAAAAAAATATATAAAAAGAACTAAACCGGCGACAAATTTATTTGTACTTTTTATCAGGTTACAAGCAATAAAAAAAATATTTCATGCGCTTCAGTTCAGTTTCAAACAATTTAGATAATAAAGATAGAAAAAACATATTTGCAGAGAATCAACTGTACAAGGATATGTCTTCGATTTCTGTACAAACCATGACGAGTACGTCAAAACATTTAAAATTGCTGAATAAATCGATTGAAAACTTGTTATTTTCTTCTGATTCTGTTACATTTTTGAGGGTAGGGCAATGAACAGAAACAAACAGTCTCGACATTATGAACTAAAAAACATCCTACGCAGAGCCGTACGAAATCCAAAGACCCGTACGTATAAGAATATAGATGTGACAAACAGAATAGATGGTGGCAAACAGAATAGATGTGGAAAACCGAACAGATCATCCAAATAGGTACGAACTCATCAGTATTGCAAATTTTTGCAAAGTTTTTAAAACTATCAGAATTCCAACGACCTCCAGAAACTACTCATGGTAATGTCGAAAACCCTCCTGAAGTACAGCAACGGTAGAAGTGGATATTCCGGGATAAGGTCATTGAAGGGACCCGTACGTATCAGAATAGATGTGGCAAACAGAGTTGATGTTACGAAAAGACTCGTACGTATTTAAGTAAATATTGCCTTAACTCTTATGTGTATGAAATTACGTCCACACTAAATTATATTGGAAAATGCCGAGAGGGCAATATTGAAAAACCCGTCCGAAGAAACGATGTAAAAAAAGCCTTACGAAAGTACAAAATTACCTCCAAATAGACAACAATACTCATCTCAATTTTTTCTACAACATAGGAAAAAACCATTTTTTTGTCTAGGGCCGACCTTAGGACCGACCTAGGGTCTTCAGGAGAGGCCTCGGACATATACAAAAATATTTCCCTCCATTTTCTCTACAACATAGTGAAAAACCATTTTCTGCAATTCAATGCCGAAATACGACAATTTTCAATACTGCTTTGAGTGCGGAAAAGGTCAACTTTTCCGCACTCAGATACGAGTGAGTATGGAAAAGTTTTTCAGCACTCAAATTTGAGTGCGGAAAAGTTTTTCAGCACTCAATTTCAATTGACATTAAAAATGCAAGGAAAAGGAAATTGTGATCGAAATTGTTTTATTGTTTGGTTTTGTCTATTTCGGCATTGAATTGCAGAAAACGTTGTTCCTACCTCGTTTTGTAACTAGATTTTTTCAGCACACTAAGACTAATGCTGAAAAAACCTTAGTTACAAAACTAGGTAGGAAAATTACTATCTTTGTCTAGGGCAGACCTTAGGACCGACCTAGGGCCATAAGGAAATGCCTCGGACACATACTTCCATATACAAAATGTTTCTCTCAATTTGCTCTGCAACATAGCAAAAAAAAATTACCTTAGAACAGACCTGGGGCCCACTTCAGTCCTAAGCACAGGCAACGGGCCCAAATTTGTTTTTGAATATAATTCGGTACTCGATTACCTCTTAAATAGAAAAAGAACCAACAAAATCAGTTAGTATTTATCCAATTTATGTAAGCAAACACGTTGGGCCCTAGTAGAAACTCAGTTTTAGGGTCCTGACTGAGTCCAAGGGTTTCTAATAAAAAAATTTTCTGCTATAAAACGGGAGAAAGTCCTAGACCTTTCGATCAAACAAAATTTGAAAATCGGAAAAGATTAACTCGAGTTATGTACAAAAAACAGGTATGGCCCTAGCAGAGTCTCGTTTTTAGTGCCCTAGCTAAGTCCGAGGACTCAAATCCAAAATATTTCTTCCATAATATGTCGGCCATGTCCAGATCTTTCAAACAAAAAAAATTTATGAAAATCGGAATAGATTTACTCGAGTTATGTACAAAAGACTAAAAACCACTTAAACGGCCCTAGCTCGGCGGCTCTTGGGCTGACTGTGCCCAGATTCAATCCCATGAAAGATTTTTCGATTACCCTTCATGGAAAAAATCAGTTGAGTTTTACTCAAGTTATCGCGGTGAGGGACGGACGGACAACGTTTTTATTGTTGACTCGTCATCTAAGCACCAGGATCGATGTTCCCCACCTACTCCCAGGTCGAAATTGACGTGGTTACAAACGTCGTGGTAAACGCATAAGACCCCTTTTCGGAGAGCTTCGTTCTTCGTACGGATCTAAACATATTCTCCAAAATTTTATTCTCTACAACTTTTCTTTGGAAGCAGCTTTCTAACTGCCATAGTTCTTTAGATATAAGTCATCCCTCTTGATTCAGGAAGTGAATGAATCGCAAGGATTGGGACATTTTTCAGGAAAACCCTGAGACACGTTTTCTCTAAAATTTTATTCTCTACAACATTGCCTTTGGAAGCAACTTACTAGCTTTCAAAGTTCTAGAGAGTCATCCCGTCCAATTCTAGAAATGGTCATATTCCAGGATTGGACCGTTTTTCCCTAAAACCCTGAAACACGTGTTCTTTAAAATTTTATTCTTTTCAACTTTGCCTTCGACGGTAAACCTCAATATTACCTAGTTGAGCAAGTATACACTAAAAACCATCTGCTTTCGTATATGGCCAAGAAACTTAATTTCGTCTATTCCATTGGTCCCAGTGCCTAGACCACTGATCCGATTTACACAAAAAAATTTTAAAGTTTTGGTAACGTATAGGACCTTAAACATTTTCTTACGAATTTCCAATAATACTTACTTGGGCAAAAATGTTCCACACAATTTTCGCTGCAGCATAGCCAATAAAGTTTTGGGCTAGGCCCGACTTTCGGGCTCTGAGCCCTTCTTGCATACTTGATGCATTCGATGATCTCTCAAAAAAAACTACTCAAGAAAAAGGATTGAATTTACCAGATTCATATAGAAAAAACAGATAGGGGAGAGCACACTAGACGAGACTCTTTTTCAGTGAACTAGCTAAAGTCTAAGAGCCCAAACTCCAAAAATGTTCTACCTAAACTTGTTGGGCAGTTATAGAATTCAAAAAGATACATGAAAATCAAAAAAGATTAAGCCGAGATGTATGGAAACAAGACGCTCACTTTGAGCTAAGTCGCAGAAAATATGAAATGAAATGATTTTACACTTATCTTTATTATGAAATCTGAATTTTCATCGACAGAAGCTTTGGATCGATCGATGTACCGAATCAAATGTCATTGTCACCTGGAATGTGACGAAAACGTAATTTTTGGAATTCACCGACAAAAAACTCGCTTTTTCGAGCGTCATTTCCGAGGGGTGACGCACTTCTGCGGTTTATGGAATAAATGGAATAAATGGGAATAAATGGAATAAATGGAATAAATGGGAATAAATGGAATAAATGGAATAAATATTGGAATAAATGGAATAAATGATAATT
>WJQU01001871.1:0-50000 GCA_029228625.1 Pseudolycoriella hygida | reverse complement strand
CTTCAAAGACACCAACTCTTCAGACGACTGTTTCACCAACCCTTGCAGATCAGTTTCACCGTTGAACTGTTGCGGCAAATTCACGCTGCGCAAATAAAAATCAGCAAAAGGAAAAATGGTTTGTTTGAAGCCATTCAGCGCGTGATCGAATATAGTCAACAGAACGTTTGATTTAATGATGAAGTTCAAACGGTTCACATTTTCCAAATCCTCTGTCGATGCGTTGTCTTCGAAAGTGTAATCGGCAGATTCGATGTTTGCGATGTAACTGCTCAATTTCACTTGGTCCTCGTAGATTTCCATTTGATGGTAAATGCTGCTGAGAGTTGAAATCGTCGTATCCAACTTGTCGAATAAATGTAGCAATTCCCTTTTGTAATAGAAACTGTCACCTCGGAACTGTTGCATGTGATAACGAAGATCTTTTAGCATATTTTGAACTCGCCATTTGATCGCTGCGAGTGGCAACTTCTCATGTGTCTTGTAGTCATTCAGGTTCCCAGGTATGTCATTCAACAGCAACTGTATTTGTTTGAGCATAGGATCGATGGAGCGCAAAAGACTTCGTTCGAAATTATTTAATTCGAAAAGCTTAGTCTGGGACTGTCTGGTTATCGATTCAATTTCCTGTAATTTGCGATCATTTGCGGCAATTTTCTTGAACAGATCAACGTCAATCTGAAGGATAGCCAATTTCTTTCCAACATTTTCTAAAGTTCTTAATAGTTTCGGTTCTTTGCGGGAATTGTTTCTCAATTCCGCAGTCTTATTTCGAACCATGTTCTGGACTTCTGTTTCTAAAATGTCTATTTCTTCAGAACTTAAATCCACCCTCTTACTGTCCGTCAATTTTCGTTTGATGCTCATCAGTGGTATCAGAAAGTTGTCGAAGGACAGTCCGGCTGTTGCCTGGAGAATATCTTCGATGACGCCAAGAATGGATGTGGTTTTCTGATGTTTAAAATTTTGTTCATTTCTTTCCAACTGGCTAAAATTGTCTTGGAATTCATCTGACACTGTGAACGATATTTTATCCGAAGGATTTTGATGTTTGCGATTATCCGAAAAAACATTTGCTATTTGGCTCATGGTGTCAATGGTTCTCCCGGCGACAGAACCAAATCCAGTGAAAAAACTGGCGACTCGTGCGACAACTTTTAGAACTTTGAAAACTCCTCGTAGGTTAATGGACTCTTCGAATCTACTTTTCATTTTACTGTAATGTACAGCATTGTCAGCAACGGAATACTTTTCCTTAACAACTTTATCGAGAGATTTCTCAAACATCGATTCTATTTGGACATTCAGCTTCTCAATTTCTGGCATAATATCCAACGAAATGATGTTCTGGTTGTCGTTAATCCTCGTTTCCATATGTTTCCGATACTCATTTTTGAATTGATTCAACGCATTTTGCTTGCCGATTTTCTCCAACTGTTGAATGTTTCCAATGGCCACATCCAAATACGAATTCATGTCAACGATGAGACTTTGTTCGGTACCACTTTGTATTTGACATATTTTGCTCAAACCGGCTGTGTACAAGTTGGCCAAAATTGTGCGTTCGTTCGCATGGAATTCATTCGACGGATTCGCCACATATTCCAATATTCTATCAAGCAACGATTGATAAAAGAACACAAAATTATTTTCATTTTTGAACGCATGGAATTGCTTCTCGATCTGATAAAAATCATCAATGAATGCAGCTGTGTCGTAGGCTTGTCGGATTTTCAAATTTTCTTCCATTGACCGTAGAAAATTAAAAGCCAATTTTGGATTTATTGGCAGGGTGTGCACGTTTTCTCGAACGAACACTTTGTATTGGTCAATGGAAAGTGCGGAATTTAGACGTTTCACCGGTGCCGGTTTCAGTAGTCCATTGACATTGACTAAAGTTGAGTTCTGACATTTTTGAAGGCATGTTGCATCGCTTAATCTTCGACTGGTCCACGTAATCTGTAAGGGCAGATAAAGGGTCATCCATAAATTACGTACACAAAAAATGACTATTTTTGACTCCCCTCCTCCTCGTACGCAAAAATTTGTGGAGAAAAATGATGAAATGTATGGAAGGTACGCGTTCGTCATAACCCCCTCCCCTCTTAAGGATGTACGTACTTTATAGATAGCCCCTAAGTAGAAAATTTCAGTTTCAGATCAGCAAGTCACAGTAACTGCATTAAACTCATCACTCGAGGGGATATCACAAATCTAAAGTTAGTTATTACTAAAGTTTGTTACTAAAGTAGGTGACGTAATACACAATGATCTTATGAACAACTGTCAAGTAGCGAAAGGGAGTTAATGAATTCTGTTCTCATTTTATCGTCACCTGAGGACTTTCTCTTCTCCTTTCTTCAACGTCACTTCCTGTGTGAGCGCTCCGTGTCTAATTTCAATTTATTTTTTTTCGGGAATTCAATTGTTATTGCATTGCCTGTCTAAGACAGGGGAGTAGATTCGGCTGTAGTAACGTGGATATTAGAGGTGTGCGAGCCGATCTTTTTTCAAAACCAGATTCGACAGGTACCCAAAAGTGAACATCATGTCGGGTCCCGCAGGCGTAGACCGAAAAAGTGTATAACGGAAACCCGACTCGACCCGAACCCGAAAGTGAACATCGAGTAGTCGGGACGCAAACCCGAAAAAATAACGTAAGCCCGACTTGAACCCGAAACTCGAAACCCGATTTTTTGTTTTATGAAAGCCCAAATCGACCCGAACCCGATCGCAAATGATATAAGATTTTATAGCATTTATTTGAACTTTTACTTAAGGTAATGTCGAAAGCCCTCCCGAACTACGGCAATTGTAGAAGTAGATGTATTCCGAGATGGGGTCATTTTTCCTTAAAACCCTGAAACACGTTTTCTCTAAAATTTTATTCTCTACAACTTTGCCTTTGCAAGCAATTTTCTAATTGCCATTTTGTAGAGATAAGGATCAGGAGAAATTCTAGAAGTGACTTAACCCCAAGGATTCGGACATTTTTCGAGAAAATCCTTCGTGTGAGCACTTCCGCCATATTCCTCCCAACGCTCCATGTCTACTAGCCGCACCCCGTCGACGACTCGGGCATTGGCAGTCAGGGTTTGGCTCCAATGGAAATCCTATTCCGTTGAGCCTATTTCCGCAAGTTCATCAGCCCTTACGTTTCCCTCCACACAAGAGTGCCCAGGTACCCACACCTACGTGATCCGATTGCTCGATCTCATTTCGTTCAGATACTCTTTGTGATCAGTCTAGAGGTCACCACGGGCGATGCGAGTGCCCTGATCACCTCCTTACTATCCGAAAGAATAAGGACGTCTTCTCCCTGCGTCTCCATTGGCAGAGCCTCTTTAACTCCTATTAGTAGCGCGAAAGCTTCTGCCTGGAAAACACCGGTTGTTACACCTAAGTGTAACCAATGACCCTACATAGCATCCGGATCGTACGTTCCAGCCGCTGCCCCTTCGGCTACCTTGATCGCCCAGCGTACTTTCAAAATTTTCGTACGGTCCAAAAGCCTTGACTGAAGATTAGTCCCTGCGAAAAGTGGTCCGTTTCGAAACTAAAATCCTAGGCAAAACCTCTAAAAACACAAGCCTCCGGTCTGCTAAGGAAAAAATCTCGAAATCAGGAAAACCAGGACAATAGAAATTGACTACAGGAGGAACACCCCACAGCTGCAACAACTAGCTAAGCTACGCTCTACATTTTCTTCCAGTAAAATGCAACATCGGTAGATCCGCTTAATCTCGCCCTGACTTTAGTTACCTCTTTTTCCCGATTTTTTCTTACTTTTATAAGAAATATCAAAGACCATCTCTTACCTTCTTACCGCAGAAGAACCAAAAAATGCATTCCTTTGTCTTCGTCTTAAACAATTCAACTTTGTTGAACGATTTTCCACATTTTCCATGTTTCCCAGGAGAGCCAAGTTCACCATCCTTTACCAAAATCTTTATGCCTGGCATTCCATTGAGTTCGATTGTACCACCCGAACCGCTCAGTCCGCCTGACCCACCGATTCCATTAATCGAAGGACAGTGAACCGAACTTTCGTATGTCTCATATTCCCAGTGTTTTCTATTGAAAAATAAGAATCCAATGTGACTGTCTTCCACTAGATGTACACTTTTAGCATGTCGTCCGAGAAGTTTTCCATCACTTCCATCGGGTGGAGTTTGAATTTCTAGACCATCGGTACCATTGGAACCATCCTGACCACGACCTCCATTGCCACCAACAGCCGTTATGTGCAATTCGTCAATGTTCACAAACTCTTTACCGAAACCGAAAAAATTATTCGCATTTTGACCAGGCCGTCCTGGTTTCCCATTCAACAAATTATGAGACGTGACAATGTTGTCTTCATCCTTTCCATCATCACCATCAAGAATGATTTGCACCGGCGATTTGACGACATGCCATTTAGGTGCGATGACAACCAGATCGACGTGTTTCCGTATATCCGTGTCGAAAAAGATCGTTGACATGCCGAAGACTTCAATTAGATCAACTTTCTCCTCACAAATTTTCTCGTACCGTTCCAAGTCACTAATCTTCATAAAATTTCCTTTGATCGTCAGCTTATTGCGGTCGCAGTTACACGTGGGTTTCGTTTTGATTGTACCATTCAGTATGTCATTCAGCGAATCGATTTTCCCTTTCGTCGCTTCTGTGTCCTTAACCAGTTCAAAGGCCATGAACTTTTTCAAAAAATCTTCAAAATTTTCTTCGGTTATGAAAATTCCACTACGTGTGTAACTGTTATCGAGGTTCTCATCAAGGTTGTCGCCCAATCCCCAGCGTTCGATATTTGTAACATCGTAATTGGAAGTGTTTTTTTGCACATCGTATCCAGACAAATAGTCCAGAAGCTTTTCGACGAATAAATGCCAATTTTTCTCATTTTCCAAAAACTGCAAACATTTGTTTAAAGCTCCTGCCCAATCAGCTGTTCGCATACTTATTGGTTCGTCATGCACAATCTCAAAAAATTGGATGTAATCGATGTGATTCATAATATCGTCGACATCTTGTTGAATGTTCGGTATATTTAGTTGTTTCACCGCCAAGAGATACGTTGGCGTCGATGGTACCCTCGCCATTCCATCAGAAATTTTCGACAGTGTTTGGAGAACGTTTTCACACTCAATCTTCAAATTATCGATGTTGTTGAAAGGCAACATTTTCTGCGAGTAATAATCGATCACTTTTTCGCTGATACTCTCGAAAAGAGTCGTAATCATTTGATTTATTTCCTCAGTGACGGCGGTAATTTGTAATTTACTTCGATCGGAAAGTGTGTAACCAAAATCGTCGTCGCTCATTTCAACAAAATTAATCTTTCGGTTAATCGAGTCCAGCATTTCGTCTCGATTTCTCATCATCCCCGGAATGTCGCTCACAACACCGGACTTTATTGGACGTTTGAATAAAACGATTCTTTCGTCGAGCAAAAAGATGTCGAGTAAGTCAAGTTTGTTGTTCAAAACTTTTTGGTCCGATTTTGAAAGCGATGCATTTGTTCCTCTGTCGTCTTCAATGAGAAACTTTCGATACTCCGTTAAGAAGTTCTTCACTTTATTCAACATTTTCGTATCGTTATTAATCTGCCCAGCGTAAACTGGAACCTTCGATGCAACTAAAATGATTCCATCTCTGTAAGCCTTAACATTTTTCAGAAATTCCGTCGCTTGTTTAACAAAATCAGCGAAATCTCTCCTCGAACTAAATCCTTTCAACATGGAATTGTAATTTACAACAAACACAATTTTCACTCGATCCGCAAAATTGATGGCCTTTTTCGTAAAATACGTTGTAGCGATCTCGATGCTCATATTGCGCGTGTCACTGAAACCAGGACAATCATAAAACGGAACATTATTTTCATCTACAAGCAAATCCGGATAGATGGTCTTCGATTGGAAGGTAACGCTTCCAATTTTATCGTCAGATAATTGTTCGATAACGAAATCATCGGAATCTTCGTCCGTTTCAACCGATCGCAGGGAATTTGGGTTCCCAGTTAGGAGATGAGCTAAAGTCGTCTTTCCTGCAAAGTCTTTCATTAAATATGCGAGCGATGACATTGCGCTGCGTCTAGTATACCTGTTCCTGTAGGTCCCAAAAGATAAATTATGTCTCTTTGTTCGGTTGATTTGATCATCCCATCTCCCTCGCGTAGGAAATCCAAAATTTCTTTCACATTGTCCTCTGTGTTGCTAACGACTTGACTTAAGCCTCGTTTGAGTAGCAGTAAAATCAGAAACGCCAAATTTATTCGCATTATTTACAGAAAGTTTCAACTTTGTAGATTTTGATCGGCTATATACAAACACAGTCTTTGAATGGTTGAAAAGTTTATCGGAGTTTGCGGCAAAGCTGCGCGTCGTTTATCTTTTAACTGTAGATTGTGTTTTACCTGAAAGAGACATACGACCTACCCACGCCATGCCGCACGATTCGTTTATTAGGAAAATATTAGGGAAAAGTTTCATCAGTAGAAATTGTCGCAAGGGTTTTCACACGTTCACATATTTCTTTGAATTGTTCAGCGATATGAAGACCTCAAAAGCCAGAGAACGATTTTTTAGATTTTATCAGTTTGGGACGATCACTTTCGTGTTCTGAAACACAGATCTTGTGACCCTTTGTTCCTTTTCCCATTCATCATTTAACGACGTAGTCGCCTAGTGTCCTGTGTCTTAGCTGACAGAATTTAGGGTATTCACATATATGACGTGAAAGCCCGTTTCCTCTTCCTAGCCACAGGAACAGTCTAAGTCACCTTAAATTCTCATCTTCGTCAAGTGCTTGTTGAGTGAGGTAGAAGTGCCTGGCATGCTTGGTCCAGCTTTTTCTATGCTCTGCCCTCACCCAGTCTTTCACCGCTTTCGCACAAAGCGAATTCGGCATGGGGATGTGAGGTTCGGGTCCGTCTGTGATTGCCGTTGAGCCGGTTTTTCCCAGCTCATCAGACTTCTCGTTACCGTCCACTTCGGAGTGTCCAGGCATCCAAACAAGTTTGACTCGATTTCTCAGCCCTATCTGGTTCAAGTAGCCTTTACATTCTTCTACAAATTTAGAAGTCACAGTGGGTGACATCAGCGCTTTTATTGCTGATTCACTATCATTGCTCACGATCACGTCTTCGCCATTCAGCCCTTCTGGCAGAATTTCTCGAGCTCCCAAAAGAGCTGCTGAAGTTTCCGCCTAAAAGATGCTGGATAACCTTCCCAGGTGAATCCAGCTGCCGGTATCCGTCCTCGGGTCGTATACCCCGGCTCCGGTCCCTTCACCTGTCTTCGACCCGTCTGTGAATCTGACCCATTCACTGTCCGTAATTGGTCCACTCATCCCTGTTTGGGAACAGTACTTCAAATTTCCTTTCGAAACTTAGTTTCTGTGTCATAAAGTCCTGCGGCATGTCAAAAATCTGATCAGAGATCATATTTTTGATCTTCTTATGCCCGGTCTTGAAACCTGAAGCCCACCACATTTTGCAAGAGGACGATGCTGATGATGAAAAACTTTTGTAGTTGCTCCAGTAGCTCCTCGTGCACAATTGCCTTTCTCGTTATCTCATACTAAAAAAAGTCACTTTTCAACAAGAACAGGAGAGCAATCGAGAGGAACTCTAGTCTTTGGACCCTAGACTGGTTAGGATTTAGAAAAAGCCCACTCAAATCAGTTTAAAGTTTGCGCGCTAAGTACACAACATACATGTTTCAAAACTGAACAAAACATAAAGCGGAACTACTATTAAGTTGTCCTTATATTGAGCGCGATGCGGATCGTATCGCGTAAGGTTTGTGTGAAAGTTCAACTTGATAGAACAAAAAATTGCTTTCACACAAACCTTACGCGATGCGATTCGCATCGCGGTCAATATAATGACCTCTTTACACATACATTTGAAATTCCACACCCACTTTCTTCATATTTTTAATTTATAAGAAATATTAAAAAAAGATAAGATTGTTTTTGACGAATTAGGGAAAAAAATTATTAGATCCGGGATAACAGGAAAAAAGAAAACAACGAAATCATAGATAGCGGCACATTATATGAAGCAGAAGACGTATTGGCAATTAAATTTGAGCACGATGAATGGGGTGAGAAGGCAGATATTACACGTCGTGCACCAGGTTTGTTCCAATTCTTACACTGTTGATTTGATGCCTTAATGTTGTCATTATATGGCTGATGAAAGTGAGGAGATTATGTTATGTGGTAGCCATATAAATTTAAAGGAAGAGAAGTAACGAGAAAAATGGAGGGTAAAATGTCCCTTACTTGAATTGGGTACGAAGCAGGAAGTCTTTAAGTGCTAGTCTAAATCGACGGGGTGGAGCTTGTCTTGAGGTAAGGCATTAAATTGTGCACTGCCATGTGCGGTCACTGCCTTAAAGCCAACTCTGGTTTTAGTCAAGATTGTTCTAAGGTCTGTTCTGTTGCGCGTTTGATAACTGTGCTGAGTACGTGAAAAATGAAGAGTGCTATGAGTGAGTTCTTTAATAGTATCGTACACATATGTGCACACACCGTAGCGAACAATACTGTCAACGTTAAGAATGGTGCGGAAGTGTAGGCGAAATAGCTCTTTGGTAGGATAACGAATAGGAAGCTTTTCTACGTGTTTTAGGCATCTCTTTTGCATAACTTGAAGCTGCCTGAGAGAAGTCTTCGTTGCAGTTCTCCAAGCCGCTGGCAAGTATGAGAGAAACGAGTGCGCCAGGGCAAAATATATCTTCAGTAGCACTGATCTTGGCAATATTCTTTTAAGTTTGCACAGAACTCCACAGACTGAAGCCATTTTCCTACACATTTGCAAGATATGGGCGTCCCAGAAAAGTTTGTCATCCAAAATAAAGCCGAGGTACTTGAACACTTTAACCGCACCTATTTGTGCACCTTCATAGTCCCACTAGGTATTCTGAAGTGCATTGCCTTTGTTTTACTGACATTTAGGGTTAACTTATTGGAGTCCAGGAAGTTTTTAAGCAACGCGATGTCGTCATTCATACTTAGTACGTTGGTTTCAGTAGATTTAGCAAGATAGAATAGTGCAGTATCATCCGCAAACAGGTATGTCTTTCCAATTATATGGAGTCTATACGTGTCATTTATGTATATTAGGAACATCAAGGGGCCCAGGACACTTCCTTGGGGAACACCAATCCCAATGTTTCTCAAACATTCTACGCCATATGAGATTTAAAAAAAGGGGAAGGGTGATACCAGCCTCGTTTGGGCGCCAGGGCTCTTAGAAGGCGCCATGTAAAGCCCATATAAAAGAATGCTTTGTATGTGTGTGTGTGTGAATGCATTCAAAGTATGGGTCAAATATGATCAAAATTTTTGGACTGGAGGTAGATGTTTGGTGTCAAGGGAAAAGTTATTGGGTTAAGTGTGTAGTGAGTCAGGGTGACCAACAAAATGGCCGACTTAGGGGGAATATTAATTTTTTTTAAAGTTGGAGATAGATGTTTGGTGTCAAAGGAAAAGTTGTTGGTTTGGGTGTGTAGTGTGTCAGGGTGCAAAAAGGGCCGACGATGGTATGTGACGGACTTAAGGGGAAAATGGATTTTTTAAAATTTTTTTTTTTGTTGAAGATAGATGTTTCGTGTCAAAGGAAATTTTTTTTCGTCGGAAATTTTTTTTCGCCGAAAATATTTTCGTGCAAATTTTTTTCTGTCGAAAATTTTTTTCGTCCAAATTTTTTTTCGCCTGTACAGGAAATCAAATTTTTGCGTATGAAAGCTGAAAGCGCCGAAAAATTATTACATTGGGGGTCCGGCATTTGAGACGCATTTTTTTAAATAAAAAATGAAAACATTCCAAAAAAATTTTTTGCATTTCAAAACTGTAAGGTGACGCTTATTGATATCAGTTGTTTTAGAAGAAGAGGCGAGGACTTGCGTCACGTTTCCCTTATAAAAAGGGTGTTTGTTGTGATTTTTAAGAGGCATTCTGATGTTAAATTTTCAAATTCGAAATTTGTGAGATCGAGGACAGTTAGACAACTGAGGCAAAACAGGTTATTGGAGAAGAAATTTTTCAGTGCGGATTATTTAATAAATATATGATATTTATAGCTATGATAGCTATAGTAAATCGGTATGCTGAAATGATTGTAAATTCCAGTTCAAGAAATGAATTTAAGTTGAATGTTATTGTGATATTGAATGTAGATAATTGATGATATTGTAAACGAATATTCAGCCAATTTGTTATCAGGGGTGTAATAAACGAACAAACTACTTCACCGATTTTCTCACCTTTGGACTTGAATCATGGAACATATTATGTATACCTTTCCGGGAAAAAAAAAGATGATCGGCTGAGCCGTTTAGAAAAAAAGTGAAGACGATGATTCGTCATCCAATGTTACAATAAAGTTGTTTTTAGTAAACGTACTTCGTACTTCGTACGGGTCCAACAAATTCTTACTTCCTTCCCTATTTTCAGGTAAATAAGTTCTTAACCAGAAAGTGAAAAAAAAAGAACAGACGAGTCCCAATATCATCTCTACATACTCATAAGCTCTCTGTTTACATAGTAGTCTTACGTTTTGCTTTCATTTGGATCAAGCAATCGTCGGACTTTATTATTGAAAAATTGCGAGTGCGTTAGGCACAAGTAAAAAAACAATTTGGAAAATTTATAAAATTGGTCGTAATGCCGCAGTGTATATAAAGTTTTGGTATTTTTTATTGACGTCGTCACGTGAAATATCGTAAAAAAATTGAAGGAAATTTTCACTTAACAAATGAGTCGAACAGAAGAGCTAGGGTTGCCAATCCCTCGGAAGCTAATAGCAACAAAAGAAGAGTTTTATGAAGTACTAGCAGATCGCAAACTTCAAAATTTGGACATGTGCATCGATAAAAGTCTTAAGACCATTTACAGTAAAATGTTTGCGAAAAAGAGGTAAAGTGCGGAGGCGGAAGACACGGATCCTCAGTTTCAATTTTTCCCTTATTTTAGGAGAAAAAGTCACAGTGAGAGTTTAAGAAGTAGGGAGGAAATCCGAAACACTTTATCCAAAGAAGAATACGAAGAGTGGCTTGCAAACATTTCAAAACCAAAGAAGTTGTTCCTGCCTGAAGTTGAGGTTGTTCTGAATTAAAGTAGATAACTTCGCTACGTAGCTAATGCCCTTCTCCTTATGTAGGAACAAGTCAAAGGGCAGGTAGATTTAGATCGTATAAAACGTCTAGCCGAACCCAGACATAAACGTTGCGGAAACGATATAGAGGAAAACCGTATTTCCAAGAACGCTTTAGAATATGTGGCGACAGATAGAATTGTAAATTTAGCGAAGCCGAAAAAAGAAAACGTCGATGATGTTGTTTACGAAATTCCTCGGATAAAATATCCGCCAAATTCTGCCTACGCTACCACCAAATCACATGGTATTGAAAAACTGTCAATGCCCAGACACCCCAGGGCAAAATATCGTAAAGTTATAAATGATGAACGATGTTCCCATATCCCGGTGAGTCGAGGAGCTCTTCAGTACGAACCGTCTGCATTGATTCGCAAACTGGCAAAACCGAAAGAAAATGAAGATGAAGAGCCATCAGATCCTTTCCAAGTCAAGAAAACGGCTCTCAAAAAGTTGCCGAAAAAAAGGCAGAAGATTATGGAGAATTTGTCGACTCCAATAAAGTGGAAAGTCACACCAAAGTATGAAGCTTGAGATTTTCGTGAGACAATAAAAATATTCATTAACATTTTCGTTTGTTTTGAATGAAGAGCAAGTTAAGCTGACAATATCTACTAATAAATCTCCGATGATATTAAGCATATTATAGTGAACAGGACGAGGAGCAGGAAAAATATGAAAGTTTATTCCTTCGCTCATTCTTGATCCAAAGGCGCACGGTCAGCATTTACTGAAAAGTAATGGCGCATATCTATCATTTGAACGAAGGTCGTTAGCAATACAATTTCTGACGTGGGACACAGGGCCTTTTATAACATACAAGCTCGGAGAAAAAGTGCACCAAAGTGAAAATCCATGTAGAGGTGAGTGGGTCGGCCTTTTTTTGTAGTCCGACCCGACCCGAACCCGACCAAAAATTTTAACCCGATACCCGACACGTCTAGTTGGTAGCACGACCCGACCCGACCCGACCCGATCCCGAAATTCAAACCCGAAACCCGACCGCCCGAAAGGAGTTCGGGCCGAGTTCTGTTACCCGAAAAAATTTTGGTTCGACTTCTATTACCCGAAAGAAAAATACTGATCACAAATACAATAGAATGTATGCACTGTGGACTCAGCGGCAGCGCAACTCAATTTTATTTTCGGTTGCGGCGGCGAACATTTTTGAACCCTTCTCTTCTGGTGGCAGCGTTTTTTTTTACAAAAAATTACATTTTTTACTTTTTTCAATTTTTTAATTTCATTTTTTGTATAAATATTGGCATTAATCTTCCAGCTTCCACAATTTCTTTATTGTTGAACTTTTCGGTTTGGATATGGTGCATCATTTTTGTCCATGGACAAAAGTGTTGTCTCAAACTCATATCCGCTCCTGCCGCAGGTTAGTAGCTAAGAAAGAATTGGTTGCCGACCTCACCTGAATGTCTTGGGGAAAGGTGTGGGGGTCGATCTTTTTTCTAAATGGTACCCGAACCGAACCCGATCTAAAATGAAAATTTCAAACCCGAACAGAGCCGGAACCCGGGCCCGAACCCGAATTTTTCAAACAGATTTAATTTTCGCTTAAATAAATAAACTCAGCTTTTTTTGCGGATCGGGTCGAGTTTCGTTAGTTGAAGTCTTCGAACCCGACCCGAAAAAAAACTAAAATGAAAACCCAACCCGACTCGACAATAAGAAATAAATTCAAAAACCCGAAAAATTGATTCTTTACTCGAATTTCGGGTGGCCAACTCATCTCTAGTTTTGAGCCGTCCTAGAAATTTCGAAAGAATTTTTCACATTATTTCCATTTTTGTTCGGTAGAAAGCTATGAAGAGTCTGGAATTTTGGAATGTGTCGTTGAAAAAATTTTTCTCCGAAAAAAAGTTTCTCCAAAAAACATTTTTTTCGAAAAAATTTTTCTCCAACAAAAAGTTTTCTCAGAAAAAACTGGCGCCAACATAAAAGTTTTCTCCAAAACTAATTTCTCCGAGAAAAAAATTCTCAAAAAAAAAGTGCTGACAAAAGTACAAGTTTTTCTCCAAAAATAAGTTTTTCTTAAAAAAATTTTCTCAGAAACAAAAATTCTTCAAAAAAAGCCTCCTCAGAAAAAAAAATTTTCTCCAAAAACATTTTTCCTTAAAAAAAATTTTCTCCAAAAAAACATTTTCTCCAAAAAAAATGTTCCTTAAAAAAATTTTTCTCCAAAAAATTTTTTTCCGCAAAAAAATTTTCTTTCCGAAAAAAGTTCCAACACCTTCGGCTGCCATCGGAACACTTCGTATCACCTTCGGCTACCCTCGGAATACTTTGTGGCAGCTTCGGTTGCCTTCGGAACACTTCGTGTCACCTTCGGCTACCTTCGGAACCATTCACGTCACCTTCGGCTGCCTTCGGAACACTTCATGTCACCTTCGGCTGCCTTCGGAACACTTCGTGTCACCTTCGGCTGCCTTCGAAACACTTCGTGTCACCTTCGACTAGCTTCGGAACACTTCATATCATTTTCGGAACACTTTGTCATCTTGTAATGAGAACAATAGAAAAATCCATGGCCCATAGTATAATGTCATTTTCAAACCTCGATGTCTCAGCCAATTTCCAACCGATTTTGATGAGTCTGGGCTCGTTGGAAAGCTGCTGCGACGTAGTTTTTTTTAAATAATTAGAAGGGGAGGGGAAAAAACTCAAAAGTTCGCGTATATATGGCGACTTCTCCCAAAGGTTTTTGTATGGCGTTTTTTGAGTTTGTGGACTTCTTTTTTTGGGGCGTGGGGACTGCATCACGCACTCCGCTACCGCTGCGGGCATGATAAAAGAAACTCAGGAATACTGAATTCAAAAAATTTTCGCCTGCTGCTCTAAAGTTTGGAGTTGAAAAAGGTCATTTTGTAATTAGACTATTTTGTCAAACACCGAGCTTCTTCATAATAATTGGGGCCCCCTCGCCTCGTTGAAGTTATTGGGCCACCACACAAGTACAAAATCCATATAAAAGGTGTTGGTGGGGCATTATGCTATCCTAGCTCCTCGTCGTAGGTGTAGGGTGACAAGTCAGTATTCTTTGACATAAGTCGACGTTACACTCAATGCGTGGATTTCAGTGGCAGGCACATTCGATCAGCCGAAAATTTGAACAGGCGAACGTAAATAATGTAAATATTATAGGAACTGAACACAAATGTGTTTTCGTTCATTTTTATGAAAGATGTACGAGTTTGCATTGAAAACAATCGTAACGCAAGCAAATTCACAAAGTTTACATAGAAGATATCTTGTTACGTGTGGAACGATATGTTTTGTCTCAATTTATTATGGATAGTAAGAGTGAAGGAAATGAAAATAACGTCCAGAGAATTTAAAATTTGTTTAAGTTTCTTACGATATCGGCTTTGCAGCTTGGACTCTAAAACTTAAGACCTGAACACTTTAGAAGGATTGTAAATTCTGTTTAGAGTATCGAAATCGCCATACATGCCAGTGACAGCAGTACCTGTCACACTGTAATAGGCGTTAGCTCAGTAAGCTCGCATTTTACGGAGGCTCAGGATGAATCATATGAATTAAGATTCTGTCAAAGTTTTGTTTTGTTGTGATTAATTGCTGGAATTTGTGATTTTTGTACAAATCCAATTCGTTTAAAAAATTCGGTCGAAATGAGTGGAATTCCCGCCTGTCCAGAATCCTTGAAACCAATTGCACACTTTTTAAAAGTTGCACAAGAACATGATGCCCGTGATATTGTTGTGTCTTATTGGTCAAGAATCTACGCACTGCAAACGGGATTGAAATTGTCGACGAAGAAACCGGAAGAAACAGCTCTTCTCATTGGTAATTTTGCAAAATGTTTTCAACTTTCATTGTCTCACTGACAAAATTAACTTTTTTATATCGAAATGATGTCATTTTGAGTAAGAATCGATTTCGCTGTCAAGAAATTGGGCTTCCTGTTTTACGTTATAGTCATCGTATGGTGTTGGGTCAGGTTTATCGAATGGATAGCGTTTACAGTTTCTTGCTGCTTACTGACGTTACATATACGTTTGAATAGACAACTTCATTTTCTTCGAGACAATCCAAGTTTAACATTCACAGTACCATTCACGGTTGTAGAGAGAATAAACTGACGGAAGAGATTCTTTTATGAAGCCTTTCCTCAGAAAAGGGGAATCTAATTTAATCACTAACACTAAACTAAATAGCCAACGGCAGGGCATTCCGCGATTCCTCGGGAGAATAAATCCTTACCATTATGTACTCGAGGCAAGTAGTAGTGCGTTGTACGGTTAGAACGGCCACTAATAAAATATTCTGGAAGATAATTTGGTGAACCACAACTAAGAAGCCTGTACATAAGTATCATCGCTCTCAGCTTAAGTGATCGCTCAAGCTGCAGCCAAGAAACTTACTAGCCACGCGCAGAGATGGGAAATTACCGGGTAATATTACTAAAATTTTAAATTACCAATATTACCATGCCCATGGTAATATTACATAAATTACCGATGATTTTTTTATGTATATTTTGTAGATGTCTTAGAAACATGAACTAAATTAAGGTAGGAAGCCCACAAAATGTGGTATTAAGACACCTGTATCAAATAAATGAGTGTGTTTCTTAAAAATAACAACAACCGGCGTTGCTCGTCTAAGAATTGGGATAGCTTTTCATATTTTATTTCAAAATCTTTATTTATTCTGACTCAGATAAAAACATTTCCATCATCTTCAGAAACACTTAAGAAATCATTTTCCTTGTCTACGGAATCGTCAACAGATCTATTGGTGTCCGATTGAACTGATGAAGGAAGTTTCACCAGTGAAACAAACCATAAGAAAATCATGAATTTACTGTTGCAGACTTGACATTTTCTCTCCCCTTACCTTGTGTTTAGCCTCCCTTTAACCTCCATTTTGTTGACGGATTAATGAGAATTAAGTGTGCGGGAGCCATAGTGCTAAGCACTCGAAGCTAAGTATCAACTTAGTGAAGATTCTAGGATGATCAAAACATGTGTCAGTGTTCATGGCGGCGCAGAGAAATTTATGTTCCAAACAGTGAAGAAATAATTGCGCGACGAATTTTCTAACATTTTATCTTTTATCCACAGACACTAGGTTGGGTCATCCGAGAATGCTCACTAAGTTGACAGAAAGGGCTTTGTGTTTTGTGAATGTAATAAACATCAGTCTTACGCAATGATGGTTAGGAGTTGTGATTTAGTTAGGTTACAATACATCGTACTATAGTTTTAAGGCGCAAGTGCACTCGTCCGTTTAGAAAATAAAGTTCTCCATTTAGCTCTAACGGTAAACGCCTGTAGTCTGCAAAGGATTTCGCTTGTTTCGAAGAATGAATAATGGAATTCTGATACATTTCTATCAAGGTTTTTCAGCTAATTGAAAAAGTCAAGTCTGAGTCAAGTCTCCAAATTGTCTTAAAATAATGAAAAATGGCATGATTTATAAATTTTTCGGTAATATTACGTAATTTAAGTAATATAAAAAAATCTTTAAATTACCAATATTACCAAGGTTTGGGTAATATTACGTAATTTTACGTAATATTACCGGGTAATATTACATGGTAATATTACCGACCCATCTCTGGCCACGCGATACTTTTGTATATTCCTTTCCCACAGACGTACCTAATTACTGAGTTAAATGCCTTTTCCAGCAGACCAACGGTCCATCAAGATCGTACAAGAAAATTTCACAGCAATATACGAAATGCGACATCAGCAATGCTTTCGCTAATAGACATCTAGTTCTCAGCGGGGTGACAATGTTCGTTGATTTTCATTGATGAGTATTGATCTGCATCTATGTTCATTAATCTGCATCGATGTACATTGATCTGCATCCATATACATTGGTCTGCATCGATGTACATTGATCTGCACATATGCACATGGATCTGCACCAATGTACATTGATCTGCATTGATGTACATTAGGGGTGTCCAAAATACAAAAGTGTCGAGAAGTTTGGGGCACCAACCGAAAAACGAAAGGTTTTTGATCCCTCAAGATTGTATATGGGCGTAACTTTCGACGATTCAGGGGAAGCTCAAAAACGGTAAAGTCAAAAATTGAACGACTTTCAAAGGAACATATTCACTCAAGTAATGAGAGAATCCATCGGTTGTTGTGGTGCAGTCGAAAGGTCTTAGGACACCCTTAAAATCGGCATAAAGAAAGTAGACCAGAGAGTCTTTTCGTCCATATGTCCCACATGATTAAAGTGGTGCAATTTTCTCATGACTTTCAATCATGTGGGACATATGGACGAAAACACTGCCTGATCTAATTTTTCTATGTCAATTTTAAGGCTGTCCTAAGACCTTCCGAATAAACCCCAACAACCGATAGATTCACTCATTACTTGAGTTAATATGCGCCTTTGAAAGTCGTGCAATTTTTTACTTTAACGCTTTTCAGCTACCCCTAAATCGTCTCCGATCAAGTTACGCCCATATACAATCTTGATCAGGTTTGATCGGCTGGTGCCCCAAGCTTTTCGATACTTTTATTTCCCCATACATTTTTGGACTCCCTAATGTACATTTATATGAATCGATGTACATTGATCTGCCCCTATGTATTGATCATTTGAAAGAGTTCTGTTTGGCAGCACTGAAATTCGTAAGGTTACATTTTCGTCAGTGAGTGTTTTGAACGGGGTCTCTTTCAAATGCACCTATTTGACACCGATGTTCATTGATCTGCACCGATGTACATTGATCTGCACCGATGTACATTGATCTGCACCGATGTACATTGATCTGCATCGATTTACATTGGTCTGCATCGATATATATTGATCCACATTGATGTAGATTGATCTGCATCTATGTACATTGATCTACTTTGATGTACATTGATCTAGCAATAATCGCTAACAATTCGTTTGCTCGGCTAGCGGCGATTTGCTTCGGACGTATTTTTGGAAGCGATGCTTTTTTTCCACGGATGCTCTTTGAGCGTGACAATGCTCGCAAAATATTTTTTACAACTCGAATAACTTTTAGATTCGATAATTTTCGCTACTGTGGGACAGCAATTTTCAAATCTTCTGGTATTATGTCGTCTAAAGAAAGTCACAGGAAAGAGAAGTAATAAGTAATTGTGCTATTCATAACCTTTTTTCACAAGCAGAGAAATGATAAGAAGTCATTTAATTCTTTTGATCTTTTTTCGCGAATGAAAAGGTTTTCATCACGAATTAGGTATAAAACATTGAAATATATCAGAAAATTTAACGTTCTTGTTGATAACTTGAGTTACTTCGTTCAAAACTTTGTGTTACGTCAACTTTTCGTTCAGGCCCTCATTGCCTCCTCGTCCTCATATTGAACCTTTGTAAGATGAATTGCCATATATATGCGTTTATCAGTTCATAATGCGAGCCTTGATCGATATACATTGATCTGAATCGATGTCCATTGATCTGCATCGATGTATATTGATCTGCATCGATGTACATTGATCTACATCGATCTAAATTGATCTACATCGATGTACATTGATCTTCATCGATGTATAATAGGGCGTTTCTCAAATTTATATGATAAGTGATATTTTAAGTTCCATGTAATGGGCAAGAAGATCAAGACCCACTCAAAAAATCGCAACTTCCAGAAAATGCGTTTTAGATATTTTGCGATCCCAAAAAATATCATTTACATATCCCGCAAAATCGTTGACGTTTTAGACTTTAGACATTTGGTATCGCAAAATACCTAAAATGCATTTTCTGGGAGCTACGATTTTTTGAGGGGGTGATCTCATCATTAACTTTTCTTGCCCATTACATAAGACTTAAAATACCACTCAACATCTAAATTTGAAAAACGCCCTATTATACATCGATGCAGATCAATGTACACCGATGCAGATCAATGTACATCGATGCAGATCAATGTACATCGATGCAGATCAATGTACATCGATGCAGATCAATGTACATCGATGCAGATCAATGTACATCGATGCAGATCAATGTACATCGATGCAGGTCAATGTACATCGATGTAGATCAATGTACATCAATGCAGATCAATGTGCATAGATGCAGATCAATTTACACTGATGTAGATCAATTTACATCGATGTAGATCAATGTACATCGATGCAGATCAATGTACATCGATGCAGATCAATGTACATCGTTGTAAATCAATGTGATCAATGTACATCGATGCAGATCAATGTACATCGATGCAGAGCAATGTGCATAGATGCATATCAATCTACATCGATGTAGATCAATTTACACCGATGTAGATCAATTTACATCGATGTAGATCAATATACATCGATGCAGATCAATGTACATCGATGCAGATCGATGTACATCGATGCAGGTCAATGTACATCGATGTAGATCAATGTACATCAATGCAGATCAATGTGCATAGATGCAGATCAATCTACATCGATGTAGATCAATTTACACTGATTTAGATCAATTTACATCGATGTAGATCAATGTACATCGATGCAGATCAATGTACATCGATGCAGATCAATGTACATCGTTGTAAATCAATGTGATCAATGTACATCGATGCAGATCAATGTACATCGATGCAGAGCAATGTGCATAGATGCATATCAATCTACATCGATGTAGATCAATTTACACCGATGTAGATCAATTTACATCGATGTAGATCAATATACATCGATGCAGATCAATGTACATCGATGCAGATCGATGTACATCGATGCAAATCAATGTGATCAACGTACATCGATGCAGATCAATGTACATCGATGCAGAGCAATGAACATCGATGCAGAGCAATGAACATCGATGCAGATCAATGTATATCGATGCAGATCAATGTACATCGGTACAGATCAATGTACATCGGTGCAGATCAATATACATAGAAGCAGATCAATGTACATCGATGCAGATCAATGTACAGGTGCATTTGAAAGAGACCCCGTTCGCAACACTGACGAAAATGTAACCTTTACGAATTTCAGTGCTGCCAAATGATCAATACATAGGTGCAGATCAATGTACATTAGGGGGGTCCAAAAAGGTATAGGGAAATAAAAGTATCGAATAGTTTGGGGGGTGATCTCATCATTAACATGGGACTTAAAATACCACTTTTGTGTATTGACTTGTATCGATGTGCAGCGATCTGTATCCATATGCAGCGATCTGTATCGATTTGCATCAATCTGCAACAGGCTTACTACTTGCACGACGCATTCTTTTGTACTGTATTGGACCGTCGATATACTTCGCCGACGCGCAAGGGAAAAGTATTGCACAAATAGAATAAAGTTGTTGGCCACACATCTAAACTGATTAGTTCCAAGAACCATCTCTCCCTTTAATTCTTAGTGAATTCTAGATGTGAGTTTTTATCACGCGATAAGTGAGGTCCTTTCATCAGATCAGACGATAGACCTCGACCTTAGGGGAATCACTAAAGTTTGTCTTACCATGGTTACCCAAACGTTATCCAATGTTTTTTAGGGTTGATGGACTGGCTAGAAGCATGCAAAAAAGCTAATCACAATAATGAATCCATCACGAATGAAGTTGTCGCCCAGGCGTATCTGGAAAATTATGCTTTCAAATTATTCTCATACGCTGATCAACAGGACCGTGCGTCCAATTTCGGAAAGTAATTGATTCTTTTGCGTGAAAATCTTTCGGTGTACGAATTAATTTTAAATTCCCAGAAACGTTGTTAAGGCGTTCTACACAGCTGGCATGATTTACGATGTTTTACTCACGTTCGGTGAGCCGAGTGATGAGGCGCAGAAAAATAGCAAATACGCAAAGTGGAAGGCAGCATACATTCACAATTGCCTTAAAAATGGTGAAACTCCGATACCAGGTAATGGGGTCAAGAAATCGATGTGACGGACTATGAATCAAGTACAAAATGTTCATTAGGTCCAATGAACGAAGGCAATGAAGGGGAAGGGGAAGGGGAAGACGAAGACGATGAGTTAGCCAATCTTTCGAAACCGCCTCAGCCGCAATCACCTGAACCGTCGACCAGTCAACCAGAACCTTCGTCCAGTCAACCAGAACCCGATCAACCTGCAGCTAACATCGGGTTTACACCGTATCCAAGTAATGACAACAATTCAAATGTCCATTCTTTACCAATTAACACGATAACACGAATTAGATCCTCCAGCACCAACTCCGACGCAACCAAAGACACCGGAACAATTTCAACCGTATTCCGGTGCGGAAGTTCCTCCAGTCGCTGCGGTTACACCAGGCAATGTAACATTATCCGGTGAACAAATGATTAAAGCCCAAAAGTATTGCAAATGGGCTGGCAGCGCTTTGACTTACGATGACGTCAAAGCGGCTATCGATAATCTACAGAAAGCCTTACATTTACTCCAAACAGGGGAAGACCGTGGTTAGGACGAGCTGTTTACATGCAGTACAAAGTCAGCCTTTTCATCAATATTTGCGCAACATTTAATTAACAAATTTATGAAAAATCCTTGTAAAAAGAATTAAAAAACTTACTAAAACTAAATGGTAGAATTCGTAAATTAACTTTGGCGAAAATACTGTCCAAATGAAGATGTGACTTTGGAACCAAATTGCAACGAATGCGTAGAATGTGAAAGGGAGTATGACTAGACAGCTTATGAGCCCCATTGCGTAAGGAATATCACTGTAAGTAAAGTGCTTAAAATCCAATCCGTTTCATGTGAAATACAATTTACCTTTTGCTTCGATCGTTATTTTGCTCATCGAATACATAGTACAGCAGCACAAAGTGCGTAAGGATCAGTCCATTAAATGTATTAAGAGTAAGATACGCACCTACCGCATAAAAATTAAAGTTTTGTAATCCAACGTACCCAGCGTTTAGATCAATCGAAGCCAGACTGTTGGAATTACCCTGAAAGAGAAATGTTCTAATACTAATCTGTCGTCATAAGGAAAGAAAAACTTAAAGAAAATCAGCGGAGGTTTAACGAGTTTCGCCGAAAATTAAAGTTAGCGACAAATTGAACAAAACAATCGCCGATCCGAGAATGTTTTGTTTAATTTTGTCGCTAATTTGATTTTTTCGGCGAATTTCGTTGAAAATCTTCGCTGATTTTCTCTAAGTTGTTTTTCCCAATGATGGCAGTAATGTGTAACATTGAGAGAGCAGAAGAAAGCTCGCAAACAAAGTGATTTTGTATTAAGAGAGAGTTTCTCTCCTTCTAGGAGGATTTGACCCAGAGTTTTGTCGCAAAGAGAGTCACAGCTTTTTCTCATGGGAATGACAGTAATCTCTGAAAAAGAAACGCTGTTCAAATGGGTTCCTGGTTCGAGTGATTTAATAATAAAAGCACAACCAAAGACCCCTACGTATCAGAATAGATTTTGCAAACAGAATAGTTGTTGCAAAAAGACTCAAACGTATCTAAATATAGAAATGAGCAAACAATCCAATGTTTTGTGCTATAAGAATGTCAAAGACCCGCAGAAATTACCCAAGGTAATCGTGAAAGGGTTGTAGTGCCTGTTAAGAGAAAGAGAATGTGAAAGCCCCTACCAAAGTACGTCTGAGACCATTGATTTTGATGGCCGAAATGTTCTCCCCTGCAGCACCATATCACAAATAGGACCAACGCGTGTGGAAATTATGTTTTTTTTTCCGGTATCCAAATTCCATTTCCCTATTTTTCCCGGTATCCGCTAAAATCAGGCCGAATTTCCCGTTTTTTGAAAGTAACATTTCCCGATTTCGGTAACCGAATTTCCCGATTTCGAAGTTGCTTGCGGATTAAGATAGTCAGCACAAAGAACAACCGATAGATAACTTCACCGTCCAGCACATGATTAATTATACGAGCGTAGCGAGCGAAATTTTTCAAAGCGTTTCTTCGAATTTTTTTCCTTGATGCGGGGGGAGTGCGGGGGGAATTTCAATAGATTATGCACGAAAATTTGATTTTACAGATTTGTGCCTTGGATAAAGAAAATTATATTGAAGTTAATTATTATGAAAACGCGAGCGAAGCCAGCGAACTTTTTAAAACTTCCTTTATAAGTTTAATACTTTTCAAGCGCTTTTTAGTTATTTCCCGACATTTAGTTATCTGCCGATTTTTAGTCATTTCCCGATTTTTAGTCATTTCCCGATTTTTAGTCATTTCCCGATTTTTAGTCATTTCGCGATTTTTAGTCATTTCCGATTTTTAGTCATTTCGCGATTTGAACTTATTTCCCGAGTTTTAGTCATTTCCAGATTTTGGTTATTCGCCGATTTTTAATTATTTCCCGATCTTTTCGACGCGTCGTGTGGTATTTTTTCGTTTAATTTCCCAGTATCTAATTTTTCGGCTCCCAAAATTTCCGGCATCTAGGATACCAGGATACCGCACTTTTTCCACACGCGAGTACCAACGTCCTGAATCGTGAAACTACTTTCTTTAAAATGTAATTCTCACCAAGTTTTCTCTTAGAAGCAAATTTGTAACTGCCCTAGTTTCATAAATATGCATTACCTCTCACACTTCTAGAAGTTGTCATAACACAGGATTTTGTTGAAATTTTGATTCTTCGCCGTTAATACATAAAGTTTGTCGAATTCTTGGACGACGCCGCGATAGTCCAAGAATTCGACAAACTTTATAACACAGGATTTGGCAATTCTTCTTAAATACCTGAAACAAGTGTTCTCTAAAACGTTCCAACTGCTACAACTCTAGAAGTGGTCATATACCAGGATTGGGTAATTTTTCCTTAAAACTCTGAAAAACGTTTTCTCTAAAATTTTATTGTCTACAGCTTTGCCTTTGACAGTAAATCAATCATTTTCATATTGCATAGTTGAGCAAATATAGACGAAAAACTATCTGCTTTCGTATAAGTCAAGAAACTCAATTTCGTCCATTCCATTGGTCCCAGTGCCCACTGCCCACAGTGACCACTGACCCTATTTTCTCAAAAAAAAATCTCCCAGTTATGTGAGATCAAATGCTTTCATTTGACACCAAAATGAGCAATTTCCGTGCTATACTCGCTGAAATATTTGCGAAAAAGTTTCACTGACCCTAGGAAAACCATGTTTTTGGTCACTTTTTCGACCATATCTCCCGAACCGCTTGGCCCATCATTGAACTTGGATCATAGTACATGTGCAGGGAAAAAAGTTTAGGGCGATCGGTGCAGCCGTTTCGACGGACAAACGGACATTTTTTTCTCGCTGATTCGTCATATCTAGACGATATTTAAATGTATTCCCCCACTTCCCACCTCGATCTACTCCATGTTACAATAAAATTGTTTGTAGTAAACGTATAGGACCTTTGTACTTCGAACGGGTCCAATCACTCATCGACTTAGTGAAAGCCAAAAGCAACACCACAAGACATTGCCTATCTTTTAGAAAATGTTCGTAAACTTTTCGTGATTTTCTTGAATTTTTCGCAAATTTTTTTTTTCTAAGATTTAGAGAGGGTTTAACAAGGGTTCATGATTTTATCGAAATTAATGGAATTTCATCGAATTTCCAGCAAAAAAATTGTTTAACGAAAATTTGAGAAAAATCACGAAAATTTTCTTAAAGATTGGTTGGGTGGTTGGTGGAAAAGGTTGGGACGACTCATCGCTGGGTGATGAAATACAGATCTGCTGATCCTTTGTTCCTTTCTCGTTCTTGGAGGAACTTGTCGAGCACAATTGGTCTCAGCTTAAGTACATCCTGAGGCCTGATCACATGACCACCCAGAGTCCCGAGTCTCAGTTGAGAAAACTTTGGACACTCGTAAATTACATGATATCCAGTTTCGTTACGGAAACCACATTCCGGTTAGCCCACAGTGCCCGGTGATCGCTCCTACCACCCTTTTTATGCCACTGCGGTTCATGTTCAGCAGTGCATTTGTCGATTTGCAGTCGGGCATTGGTAGGAACTGCTTTGTGCGCCTTGCCCCACCATATTCGCGCCATAGAACGCTTTATTCCCTCTGAACGCACCCATTCCTTTACAACTTTGTCACATTCTGACTGAGGTATAGGAATGAACGGTTCGGGTCCACATTGAGCAGATGTAGCACCCAGGTTTGCCAGTTCACCCGCTCTCTCACCTCCATCTATTCCAGAGTGCCCCGGCACCCAAGCAACCGTAGCCCGATTTCTCAGGCCCAGATGGTTCAGTGTAGTTTTGAACTCCCCCATTAAATTGGAAGTGATGACAGGCGACATTATCCCTCATATCGTTTCTTCGCTGTCGGAAAGGATTGTGACTCTTTAGCATACTGTTTCCGGTCTCCATGCGCTTCGCAATCCTGCCATCGCTGCGAACATTACTGTCTGAAGTATACTGGCGAAATTTCCTAAATGGAATCTCTCTTCTGTCATGGGTTCCAGGGTCAATACCCCAGCCCCCACTTCATTAGAGTTTTTTGATCCATCCGTGAAACAAATGAGTCCATCTCTGGACAGACAATCTGGCCAAACTCTCAGCCATTCCAGTCTATCCGGTATGACAGCCTCATAGTGCTTCACAAAGGAAGTTTCCGGTTTTATCCGGCCACTGGGCATGTCAAAAATTAGCAAATAGATGATTGTTATCACTGTGAGATGTTTAAATGTCAAAGAACTCACAAAATCCATAAATCCCCTTCCATGGTACCTTTATATTTTGTTGTCCGTAACCTAAAGGTGGGACACGTATTTGTATTTGTATTTCGGAGACTCCACTAACAGCTTTTTATAGCCAAAGACAAGTGTTGTCTGGACCATCGGCTTAGTGTGACTTCCGAACCACGTCTCAGAGTAATGTGAATGTAGCGACTTATTCAACTACTCCAAAAATTGTGAGGCGCATGACAGTTATCTCGCCTAAATGTAGGCTTAGATATTCCGTACACAGATTCATCGTATATGGGTTACGTCATACGATTCATTTAGTGTGTACGTCGTTATGGGCACCAAACACTCCAGAACTACTCAGCTTTTGAAGCTTGAGTGAGCTTTAGGACGTTATTAATGCGCTACACTTCATAGAAAAATTGTTTTTGGTGGAAGGTCTCTAGGAAGGCTAACCAATCTGCCAACCGGTCCGTCACAATTGTTCCGACTTACGTTCGAAATCATTTTAGGATTTTATGAAAACGTAAATTTAGCCCTAATTTATTCCTTAAAATAAGGGTTTTGGATTGACCGTGGTGAATTTTATGGTCACATAAGGTGAAGTCATCAAAACTCAGATGGAGTAGTGACGAATTGGAGATACATGATATGTCAATGTTTAGAGAGACGAGCATTTGTAGCGCTCTTTTCCGTGTCAAACTCAGTCGTGAGCCCGCTCTCACCTCCATTGTCATTGCCATTGATTCGGCCCATAATTGTGCCATAGCCGCTTTGATGTTTCGAGCCCTCACTCTCTTCGGCATTCGCTGTCTCCCATCAACGTTATTCATGTGGGCATCGTTCCGACTATAACAAATACAGCTTCCAGTGGGATCGTTCGGTATGCACTTGATAGCCTTCGGGCTTTATTCAACCTCCTCCACGCTGGTGCCCCATATCGCAATATGGATAAGGTAACACTTGCTAGTAGCCTTCTTATGCTGCTACACTATGCATACCCATTCGGCAATATCCTGGCCAGTGCTACGTTGGCTTTCATTGCGTCCGTAATCCACATGGCTCTTGAAATTTATGCGGTCGCATGTATAGTGGATGTGATCTCGTTCCCGTCAATGTTTCTTACAATCTACTGGGTTGTTTTGCAATTACTCAAGATCATGATTTCGCTTTTCTGATGAGTCAGCTTCAGCTTCGCCGTTGTCATCGAACTTTCAACAGTTTCCAACGCTTCCATCCTGATTCCACCCCCAGCTCCACCGTGGAACGCCTGAGGAAATCTGTGTATATCTTTGGACTGTTCAGGATCATGACCTACAGCTGTTTTCGCATTTCATCCAGCAAGCATATGAGGAGTGACCTATGTCTTGAGGCTATGTGAACATCAACACAGCCTGCGATGGACTAAATCAGGCCTCCCACTTGTCCGAAATATTGAAAATTTGTCTGAAATTTTTTGTGAAAAATGTCCGATTTTCTAATCCGAAAATTGCCTGCGGCGCATTTACTTTTTCTTAATCCAGTGTTGCCAGAGACTTCGCATTTAAATTTCGAATTTCATTTCAATAGACCGCGTCTAACCACAGCTCTCACCTCAACTGACCGCATTACCAATATTCCTCTTTCCCAATTCGCCCAACAAAATCAGAGAACTTCACACTCAACAAAAATGGCAAAATGTATACCTCGAGAAAGAAATAACTCCCTAGAGGTATGTAATAAATAGAAACGTTATACTCAACGGCATCGAGGACTTACCTGGTAAAAGAAAAACATCTTTCCAATCCAAAAATGACCAACGACTTTGACGAATAAATTTGTTCGTCCTCCAAACAACTGATTGCAAGACGCGTTTACCATACCACAAGTTAATAAAATTAAAAAATTTAAAAAAATGTTGTGCGGTTTGTGTAACAACGCCGAAACGATGCAGAACATTGTTACGTTCACCCCAAGCGTACTTTGAATGTCTGCTTTGGAATGAGTCTTTTTCAAATATTTGTAGAATATTGGCACGTAGTTGATGCATGCAATTTCCAGGATATTTAACCAAAAAATTGTGATGGACGAATAGGATCTAATGAAGAGAATGCTTACATTATGTCATTCAGCGTTCATTTCAATTATTTACTCTGACGGTTTGATTCCAGCAAAATACACAGAGCCACTCAATGTACGGTAATAGTAAATCAGCACTGCGGCCGTAAATGTTAAAACATTCGTCAAGGTGCCGTTGAATTCCGTTAGTTTGTAGATCATGGCACATAAAGCTATAACATGCAAATTTTATTTCAAAAAAAGATTAGCAGACTAGTGCTACACGGTGAATAATAGGCGTTACAGTCTTAGTCCACAGGGTGGGATTCTCTCGATCTCGCACTATGGTGTATGGTGGTGAATTCTCTCATTTGGAAGCTGAATGAGGAAGGAATCTATGCGCAAAGCTACTCGGACGATATGACGATTCTAGTCAGAGGCAAATTCGAAAGCACGCTAGGAGACCGAGTCAGAGCTGCACTGAGGGTAGTGGAGAAATGGTGCGATGAGAAAGGTCTGAGAGTCAACCCAAACGAAACAGATCTAGTGCTATTCAGCAGAAGGCTATCGGGTTCAGATTTGGTAGGTTAGATCAGGCTCTTTAACGAGACCAAGGAACTGACTTCACAGGTAAAATACCAGGGAGTGACGCTTGACAGGAAGCTTAACTGGATTGCTCATGTCAAGGATAAAGCGCAGAAGGCTCTAGCGGCTTTTTGGCTATGTAGAAACTCTTTCGGGATGCTTAGCCACGGCTGTGTGGTATGGTGGTTCGAGGTTGAATGTGCGCGTAAGTTGCTAAGTGAAATTCAGACGCTAGTTTGCATTTGCATTACTGGTGCTATGAAAACAACAGCATGGAAGCGCTACTGGCCGTGCCGCCGTTAGAGGTGGTAATCAGAGCTAGAGCTTTTGCTGTCACAGACAGTCTGGCGCAAAACGGTATATGGGATCATAATTTTCGAAGTGGACACGCGAAAATTATCAGAATGATCTCTGACCCGATTTTTGACATACCAAGAGACGAGATGTCGCCAAGAATCGACTTCACAAGGCGATTCGGCGTAAGGATTCCGAGTAGGCAAGAGTGGCTAGATGGCTGGCCTGCTGGCCTACCCGGTGACTGCGTGGTAGAATTTACGGATGGATCGAAAACATCTGTTGGAGCGGGTGCTGGGGTGTACGCCCTGAACTCAAGGGAAGTCATTGCTAGTGTCTTTCAGGCAGAAGTTTTCGCAGTGGAGCACTGCCGGAGGGCGAGCAAGGAAGGCAGATCCTTATATGTTCAGATTGTAAGGAGATGATCAGAGCACTGGTTTCACCAGTTTGCACTTCCAAGCTTGTGAAAGAGTGTAAGGATTTCTTAAACTCGATGAGTCAGAATATTCAGATCACTCTAATCTGGGTACCCGGACACTCGGGAGTGGAAAGAACTGAGAGGGCGGACGAGCAAGCCAAGGCGGATGCTATGGCTCTCGAGAACGGCCCTGAACCGTATCTGTCGATTGCTCGATCAATCTGTTTGAAAGCACTGAGAGATTGGGTGATGCAAAGGCATGCGGAGTACTGTAATAGGTACGAAGGAGGCGTTCATACAAAGCGCTTGTTCCCGAAACCCAATTTGGAATGGCCAAAGGTCTGCTAGAGATGGGCAGGAATCGCATAAGGAGGGTGGGAGCGATTACTGGACGCTGCTGGCTAAACGGACACATCAAAAAGATGAGGCTTTCGGCAACTTCCAGATGCGCGCGTGGATCAGAAGAAGAAACGGGTATTCACGTGATATGCGAATGCTCCAAGTTCTTTCAACTGAGACACAGGCTGTTGGGAGGCTACGTCGTGCAACCATCAGATGTTGTCCATCTTGGACCTGGTAATTTGGACAGGTTCTTGGAGTCAACAGGAAGGTTTGCGTGATTTAATTGATGATTGGGTTGAGAACAACACTCACAGATCACCACAAAGCAACTGTTCCAGAAACGATGTTGTTCCATCATCAAAAAATCCCCGATGTCCGGCAAACTCAACCATTTATCGCCGGTTTGGTTCAAACGTCGTCCCAGCAGCAAAAACTTAAGTAAAATGAACCAAATGAATTCAAAAAAATACTGCTCAATGAAACTGCGTGCATTTGATCGTTTTTTACGATTGTCTATTTTCAGCAAATCTGCATTTAAGAGCCACTGGTCACTTTGTCGCTTCTTGAATGACATGATGCAGATGGTGAACAAGAATGTGTGAGTGATGTAGTACCACGTCTGGTGTTCTTCTTCGACGAAAGAACTGCTTGCCAGTGAGACCGTGTGAAATAAGATGGCGAATACTAGAAACCAAATCAACTTCGAATTACAGAACGTCGATGGAATGTGCAGACTGGTTGTTTGTCTGGAAATCATGACAAGGAACAATGTCACAGTGACTATCACCATGAAAATTACGAAAGTGATCCAATGAGTGAAGCATAGACTGCAATCAGTTAATTCACAAATCAAATACTTCAGAACGACGCTGAGTACCAAAATTGACACAGCCGTTGAAGTCGTAAAGTCAACTGTTATGGGGACGCTAAATTTTTCGGACATCACGAATCGCATGAGCACGGCACAAGTCTGCAAGATATCGATTTTAAAAAAATGAAATATTTTCAGATTAACTTTCATAACACGAACCGCAGTCATCAAGAGCACTCCAACTGCAATGCTCGCTTGGTCGTATTTAGCAAAAAATGTTGCTAAGAGATCGCTCATTGCACGCGACGATGACGAATAAAGAAGTCGGCATCTTCTATACGTGACTTCAAGGTTTTCCGTTTTACGTAAGAATTTGGCATGCAAAACTTTGGCCTCAGTTAATTGAACAAAGAATTCTAAAAGTTTAACTTTAATTCAGTAAAGATTAGATCAAATGTTGTGATGAAACATACCTTCGTCCTCGAGCTGATTCTGAGGAATTTTTTCTGATATCATTTTGAGCAGCCGATCACTGTTGTACCTTAACGCATACAATTGATCCTCGTAACTGAGATCTACTAGCATGTCTACTATCAATGAACCGATACTCGAATCAGGGATGGGTAAACCGAGTAACACTGACACGGTCGGAGCAATGTCAATTTGCTGGTAGATTTCACTGAAAAATTATATCGTAAATTCTATGCGATGAAAAGGGACAGTGCAGACTGCGATGCTTGATTGGAAAATCATATACAAACTTACTTACTTACTCCCCTTCGTCTTTTGAAGTGCTTGGTTCAAGATGCATAACAAGCAAGAACTCCTTTTTCGCAACTTATCTTAACGGAACGTAGTATAAAGAATTGTTTACGGAAGTTTAGCAGAAGAGTAATTTTTCGGGAAAGGGAAACTTTTGGGAATTTCGGGAAACTCAGTTAATTGGCAAATCGTCAAAAATTTTACCCTGCTCCCACTCGCAGTTGGTTAAGTCGAGAACTTTCGAAAAGTAATGGTTCTAGGAGTGTCTTGCGTCGGCTCCAAAAATTCTAACGTAAAAAAACGTAAAATTTGTAAATTTTTTAAGGCTTGATGACACGAGGGGGAAACTACTCTCAAAAACAGTCTACGGATTTTGACGTCTCCGGATTTTGACGCCTCCGGATTTTGTAGTCTCCGGATTTTGACGCCTCTGGATTTTGTGCCTCCGGATTTTGTAGCGGCACCATAGCTATTTGCTTTGAATTATATGTTTACGTTATAAGTTACAAGCTTACGTTTTTGCGTTTTAAGTTAACATTATAAGTTTGTAGCCCAGATCGGTATTGTAAATGATCCAGACCACTACTCATCAGTTCCAAAATTGATCTGCATCAGGATTGATCATTTTCAAAACTGATTTGGATTAGTACTTTTGAAACTGATCATTTTGTTACCCACGGTCAAAAAAACCCAAATAATTAATGATCAGTACTGATCCGTATCCGTTTTGAAACTAATCATTACTTAACCGTATCAGTTTTAAAACTGATTAGTACTGATTCATTGCAGTTTTCAGACTAATCAGTACTGATCCGAATCAGTTTTGAAACTGATCAGTACTGATCCGAATTAGTACTGATCAGTTTCGAAACTGATCCGAATCAGTACTGATCAGTTTTGAAACTAATCCTAATTCGTACTGATCAGTTTTGAAACTGACCCGAATCAGTACTGATCAGTTTCGAAACTGATCCGAATAAGTACTGAGCAGTTTCGAAACTGATCCGGATGTGTAGTGATCAGTTTCGAAACTGATCATTACTGATTCGGATCAGTTTCGAAACTGATCATTACTGATTCGAATCAGTTTCGAAAGTGATCAGTACTGATTAGGATCAGTTTTAAGACAGATCAGTACTGATCTGGGTCAGTTACAATACTGATCTGGGTCAGTTACAATACTGATCTGGGTCAGTTACAATACTGATCTGGGCTATAAACTTATTACTTGTAAACTATAACCCATAGCTCGTAACGTCAACTTATAACGTAAAATTGTAACTTGTAACGTAACTTATAGCTATATGTATATGTTATAAATTTGGCTATAAGTCGCTTTGCCCAAACTCTCTATTTTTCGAGACTTTTCGTATAGATTTTCGTATACAAGAAAATTTCGTACAAGATTTGACAATATTTTTTGTGGTTTTGTATGACTTTTCGTAATTTTCTGTGACTTTTTGTGAATTTTTCTGATTATGTGTGACTTTTAGTGCTTTTCTGTGATTTGTCGTGATTTTCTGTGATTTGCGACGGGTGGCGCACTTCATTTATTCCATTTATTCTTTTATTCCATTTATTCCCAAAATTTTTTTTGTTGTTTTTGCGAAATATCTGAACCAAACCCATCACAAGTTAGACAAATAAGTTCAAAAAAAGGTTTGCACAAATTATAAAGCATTTAAACCATCTTGAGAATAAATTTTATTTTTTTTGGAATAAATGGAATAAATTTATTTATTCCATTTATTCCATTTTTCAACAAAAACTCTTTTAAGTTTTCAAAAGTGGGTTTTTTCACTTTTTGACACATTAGTATGGTTTGTTGTGTGCGTTGCCATCAAAATCAAGTCTATTTGAGGTTTTGACGAATTTGAAAAAATTATAATTTATTCCATTTATTCCAATATTTATTCCATTTATTCCCCATTTATTCCATTTATTCCCATTTATTCCATTTACTCCATAAACCGCAGAAGTGCGTCACCCCTCGGTGATTTGTCGTGATTTTCTGTGACTTTTTGTGATTTTCTGTGACTTTTGTGATTTTGTGTGACTTTTTGTGATTTTCTGTGACTTGTCGTGATTTTCTGTGACTTTTTATGATTTTCTAAAAATTTTCGGGATTTTCTGTGACTTTACGTAATTCTTTTTGACTTTCCGCAATTGTCTGCGACTTTTTGTGACTTTGAACGACTTTCCAGAACTTTCGTGCAATGACTTTCGTGTCGGATTTTCCAAGTATCCTTGTGACTTTCCGGATGACTTTGTGATTTTCCGAATGATTTTATGACTTTCGGGACTTAAGACTCCACTCGAAAAGTACGCCCCGCTCGCTTCTGAGAGGGGGAGGTGTGGATTTAAAAACCCGTGCGCTCCATACATTTTCGAAAAAATTTCATGTATTTTTGCGTGCAAGGAGGAGTGGGTGTAAAATTCCAGTAGATTAGAGTGGGTGGATCGAAATCCCGCACCTAAGCCTCCAGTGGGCATGTTGTGCAATTAGATTAGATTAGATTCCAGTAATTAAATTCCAGTAAGAAGCGTGCGCACTTTCTGAATGGTCCGTAATGTGATTTTTTTCTGCGGTGGACCACGAATTTCCGGAGCTGTTTTCCTCCAGCAATGTACGAATACTCAAAACGGAGATTTGGGCAGACCGGCAAACTTCTGGTAGATTTTCGAAGCAACGATTAGGGGAACTATACTCAGTGAGGAAATATCTATTTGTGAGTAGCGTATCTTATTCCCTACCTCCCTACCCCGTATCCCATTCCATTTCAATCTTACGTAATAACTCAACCAGACTTACTCAGATTGCCGGCATCCGACACCGACTACCATCAAAGGAACATTAACTTCACCGTAGGTACTACCACCATGTCCTCCGGTATCTCGCATTCCATGGTCCCCTGTAATTAAAAATAGCGGTGGAAGCTTCAGTCGTTTTTTCTGGAAAACAAAAGAAATGTTTCGAAAAAGACAAACAAACGAATTGCCAATATTACCCATTCTAGAATCTCCAAGTGAATTCTCATGATTACGTTGTCCATTTCTTGAAGTTTTGAATGGATTTTCGAACTTTTCGGACCTTCAACATGTCCGATGTGATCCAATCCCAAGTAATGCAAGATCAATAAGTCCCAGTCCGCAGATTTGAGTTCACTTTCCAGGCGGTGAGTTATGTTTTTGTCACCCTTTGAACACACGGAACGGAAGTTAAGTAAATGTACAGTGTCGATATGGTGACACTAAGACGTGAACTTTACCTCATAGAAGTCGTTGACAAAGAGTGAGTCCATGTTCTCCAACTGACGATGGAACTTATTGGGAAACATTTTGACCCTTAAGGGGAAACGGAATTTAGAAACATTCATTTTACGGTAGCACCGTATTTTCATACCAAGTATTGTCTCCACAAAAGGATATCTTTTCATTCTTTGCAAGGAGTTGATGAACGATGGAATCAGTTTTCAGCTCCGAGTTACCCAAATTCAGTACAACGTCTATAAAATTGGGTACGGTTCCTGTTATCATAGCCTATGAGGATGGATGGCAAGTTAAGTAACGAAAGAAACGTCTTTTTAAGCGGCTAAAACCTTGATCCTTGGAAGTGTTACTGTCGGTGGTTGAACGTTCAGACGAAACAGACAAGCGTCCTCACTTTTTAACAATTTGGTGGAATATTTCATCTCATGTTGCGTAGTAAAATCGTATCTCATGGCATCGATGACCATCAGAACAGAATGGGAATGACGGGGACGATATCCAAATGTGTTGAGCCTGAATTCCAATCGTCAATTAATGATTTATCAAGCGAAAGAATGGACCAACTACTCACGGAACATTATGAACGACGTCCGGCAAATCGTCAAGCGACGCAAAATTACCACTTTTGAAAGAAACTGGGAAGAAACCATAAACGAAAATTGTTGCAGCGAAAATGAAGGACAGAAATAAATTAACGATTGTTTGGTCTGGATGCAATTGCATTATTTATAATTCTGTAGTTTTAGTTCAACATTTTGATATCAAACCAATAACAACAAAATCTTGACTGCTTGCCGTTGCTGTGTGTGGGTAACACCGTGTGATGTGTAAATTATTTATTTTTAATCATTCTTCACACACACGCTCTGGCTAAAATGACATAAGTTGGCTTTGTGTGTGTGAATGACACTTTGTGACATTTTCCAGAGACTTGTTCACTTTTACCGTATCCATCACATCCTATCAATGAACGAATTTGTTGTTTATCCATATTACGCTCACCACCCGGACCACTGCGTCGATCATTACCGCGAAAGTTGCCAACTCCACTGCGAGACATCGATCCTCGATTGTTTCCCCTATTGTTGCGGTACATCCCACCGTCATTGTTACGATCGCGATTGTACCTAAAAGTTGACAAATTTGTGGATAAAATTACTGAAATTATTGAAAATTGCTGCTTTGTCAGAAAATGGATGCATTACAGCGCAGCAAAAGTCGCCAACTTAAAGGGTTGTATTTCATCATCAAATGGCATTTGATTGGCTCACTCACATTTTAATATTTTCACAAAATTACTTTTGAAGTAAAATGGCAACTGAATACAGAATTCAGCAAATATTTGGAGAAAATAGGTCCCCTTTTTGTGTCCCTTTACCAACAAAAAATGCACCCCTCTCCTTTTTCGCTAAAGCTCGGACGAAACTTGGAGAGCATTCAGGAATTATGTAAAATGTTCAGTTAAACTTATCGCTCAGTGAATTTCATGACAGGGTTCTTCGAACAAACATACACAAAACGAAATTATTTTTCACATATTTCGGTAACAAAATCGATTATGTTTCCTTGTTTTCAATTATTCGTCACGTTATACAGCAATGACAATAAATTTCGCAGAAAATTGTTAATTTTGTTTAGAGGTGAGTGGGCTGCCCAAAAAAGTGGGCTGCCCACGCCCATGGGCATGCCCATGGGTATGGGGATGGGCATGCCCAAGTTTCCGTGGGCACGGGAGTGGGCATTATCAAATTTTGTCGGCGCTTACGTCGCCCACATGATTTTTTAATTCAAAAAGGGCGTCGAGGGTCTAATTGGAATAATTGAGAGTACGAAAAAAAAGTCAGATACAACAGATTTAACAATTGTGAATGATCTTTTCGTAGTACATATTTAATTCAATAGGTAGCATCGGTAGTATTGAGTACAGAATGAATCTATCGCTATCCCTCTTTATGTTCATTAATTCTTGTTCTATATTGTCTAACGTATCCATCACATTTTGCTAGCGCATTGTTCGTATCTGCACGTTTTCAAATCGTAATTCGCAGAAAATTCGTAATTCGTATTTTGTAAAATTTAATGTGCGAGATTCACGCAGCGTGAAGTGATATTGAAGTTAAGCGTTAACTGTTAAGGCAAATATTTTAGTAAATTCCTTTCGCTTTCTTGAATGGTTGAACCATTTTGGGCTGGGCATTTTTTTTTTAAAGTGGGCCTTGGGCATGTGCTGGGCATTTTTTTTTTTTTAAAGTGGGCATTGGGCATGGGCTGGGCATTTTTTTTTAAAAGTGGGCATTGGGCATGGGCTGGGCATCAAATTTGGTATGCCCACTCAGCTCTAATTTTGTTCAATACAAAAAATAACAACAAAACATCAATTACCTTTCATGACATTTCTCACTATCTTCATGACCTAAAATACATCGTGAAGAATCTAACCTCAAAGTTAAACTTGACAACATTAACTGAGCGACTCAGTGAAACATTTTTAGTTTCTGAACACGTTCTTGTGGTGCAAAACTTTGTGGTGACATTGTTGTGAAGTGGTGAATTCTGTTCCATATAATTTGACATTTGTAAATTACAATACTGTACACGCAGTTTTGTGACGGTTCAACATAAGTTACGAACATTAAACTTGTTATATTTTCAACAATTATTCATAGTTGTTGAGCCAATTTTGGACGTTCGGTAGCCCGCGGTGAATATTATCTAATGATATGTGAAACAATTAAAATAGTGTAAATGATCAACTATTATGCTTCTGTGGGGATAACACGTGCATTACGCTTCTGTACATAAGACACACGAAAGCACGTGTATGTGTCTTATGTACAAAAGCGTAATGTGAATGCATGTCAAAGAACTACTTTTAGAACAAGAATGGATAGCCGAGTCGGTTTAAGCGGACCTACACCTTGGTGCACTTGATGCACTACGGTGCACCTTGATGCACTACGGTGCACCTTGATGCACTACGGTGCACCTTGATGCACTACGGTGCATCTTGATGCACTACGGTGCACCTTGATGGGTAAAATTGTTCTTTAATGCTTTTGACAAGAGAAGGGAAGGAGGGAGTGGACAATTGTGGGGGACCATCCCCACATCACAAATATACAATGAATAGGTGGCGGTTGGATCAGTTTGGGAGGGGGGAGGAGTTCAAAGTTTTTATATGTAGAATTGTATTTAACGTATTTACACCAAAAAGGAAGGTAGGGTGATGGGAGTTGTTGGATGGAAATTGTAGGGGATGAATACCAGACAACAGGTAAGTACATTGTAGGTGGCGCTGGTGTGTTATATATTGTGAAAGTAGTGATTTTGTGATATGTAAAGCGCGTAATAATGGAAATTTCAGCGCTTTACTTGTGTAAACATTCGCTAAGTATATACTTACCCAGGATACGCCTCGAGGAGGCTGTTTACGTGTATCCCATCGGTCCTGAAAAGGACCACAATTCCCCATCCTCCTTCCCTCCTCTTGTCAAATGCACTAAAGTGCAATTTTACCCTTCACTCCATATTTAACATTTAATGTTTTGATTTCCCATCAAGAAAGGTAACTTTTTTAAGGGTGGTATCGAAGGAGTATGCCCGACTACGTCTTTCTGCCCCAAGAATTGGGTCATCAAAATAACTACGGTTTACGTTGATGCACTACGGTGTACTTTGAAGCACTACGGTGCACCTTGATGCACTACAGTGCAAATTGACGCACTACGGTGCACATTGATGCACAACGGTGCACCTTGATACGCTACGGTGCAACTTGATACACTACGGTGCACCTTGATGCACTACGGTGCACCTTGATGCACTGCGGTGCACCTTGATGCACTACGGTGCACCTTGATGCACTACGGTGCACTTTTATCCACTATAGTGCACATTGATGCACTACGGTGCACATTGATCCACTACAGTGCACATTGATATCGGACGGACGGATGAAAATTCGACAATTAAGCTAACTTATGTGTCTCCAACGGTGGCGAAACGATACATTGTGATTGAATTGAGCCGTCCATGCTGAGAGGTTGCATTTTTGACATAAGCGGGTACTTACGATTTTGATAGCACTTCGGCAAATGAACCAGAATAAGCAGGTAGAGTTCTGAGTTCTGGTGATACTTTGAGATTTTCTTTAAGACCTGCAGAATCATTCAACTGCTCAGGTTCAACGACATCAGTTTGAGTGAGTGGTTTCAATCCATTTTTGCCAGGAGATTGAACAGAATTCGGACAATAATTTAGTACAGCAATGCATCTTTGCTGAAGTCAACACATTCAGCATGAAGCATTGGCGACAAATCCCATCACAGATGATTTTATTTGGATCGTCATTTCGGAAACTGCCATCACACACTGTACAATTGTTCATTTTCTTGATCAGATGTCAGTGTATTGACAGCAATGACAAATAGATGAATATGAAGATGAATACAAGCAGCTGTTTTGAATTAAAAGCACATTCAGTCAAAAATCAAAAGCAAAGAAACATCAATACTGACCACAGAACAGTTGAACAAAATCAAAAAAATGAACTCAAACAAAACGTGTGTCGTAACGTCATAACTTCATTGGAGTTGGTGGGTTAGACGGGTTTTATCTTCTCCGGAACGACAGGGCCCGGAAGGGAGGGAGAATCGCAATGTACATAAGAGGAGGCCTACGAAAGCGAAAAGTTGCATCGTCAAACGACCTTGGGATGGAACATCTATTCGTCGAGGTCATATTCCCCGACTATAAGGTGATGAACTTGAAGAAGTTCTCAATGAGATTATAATCGTGGCGGGTGATTTTAACGAAAATATGCTTAGGAATCACAATCGCCAGTGCCTGACATGCGCGCTCAGCACATGTTCAGCTTGTATATTCTCTATCCTGCTCTCCAGAACATCACTGTCATCAATCGCAAATGAACCAACCAATTTCCAACCAGGCTGTAAACTTTCCCAGATTGACCTCATTCTTACAAACAATATCCATAAAATCGATCTGCATCAGCAACTAGCTGTTGGGCTGTCTTTCCATACGATTTATCCGAATCAATCTCACGCTCGAAGCAGCATCTCCAAAACTTTATCGCAAGTTTAGCATAATAAACCCAGAGCAGCTTTACGCAGACAATGCGTCTTCAGTCTCCAGTTTAAACTCCATTCTTCAAGCCCAACTCCACAAGCACGCGCCGTTGAAACAACTTAAGCTATCTAACTCAGTAAATTCGACACAACTCTCATCTCTTTTCTTTTAGAAATGCTACAGAAGATGAAGTTATAAAATCCATCTTTGAAATTGGGTCGGACCCAATCGGCCTTGACGGTATATCGCTCCGGTTCTTTAAATTGTCTTTACCAGCTATTTAACAGCATCTCACCTACCTCTACAACCAGATTCTAATGTGCGTCTCGTACCCAAAAGAATGGAAGTTTTCGAAAATTCTTCCCAGTCATAAAAGAACCAGAGGGTTTGACTGTAAGGACTTCCGCCCGATACGCCTAATTCCAGTTCTCGCCAAGGCTCAAGAGAATATCATGCTATACCAGATTTTCTGGCAACCATTCTGGACTATTTCTCTCTCTCACTCAATCGGGCTTCTGGTGTGGGCATCATAGTACAACCTCAGCCCTTCTACAGGTGTAGAGGAGCTTCGGGCGTGGGCATCTATCTTTCCTCCTGCTGTTGGATTTCCGCAAAACCTTTGACAATGTCGACCACGACATACTCTTGTCGAAGCTTGGGGTAAACTTCTCGTTCAGCTCGTAAGCCGTATGTCTGATATCCAGTTTTATGAGAGGACGCTCTCAGTGCCAGCAGCGTGCCGATAGGAAACTACACCTCCACATGTTCGCCGACCCGTCGAGGAGTTCCGCAAGGCTCTACCCTCTCTTTGTTGCTGTTTCTACTTTTTATTAACGACCTCCCCGACGCGATAAGGTATACGTAGCCCCATTTCTACCCCGACGACTTCCAAAATTTAATTGTCTTAGACAATGACCCTCTATCGATCTGCTCGAATTTTAATAAGATGAACATCAATCTGACTCTGGTAATCACTGGTCTGATCAGAACGGGTTGTCCCTGAATGTTGATAAGTGTTTCACAACAGTGCTCTAAGGTGTGGCATCCCAGACTTCATTCTAGGCCTGAAGCTCAACAGTGATCTCTCCTGGTCCGAACAGTGCAACTCCATTTCATCAAAGGTTTACTCTGGATTGAGGTCGCTGTGGGCGTGTGTTCGTATCTCTCCCGATAAGATTAAGTTTAGTCAAGGAGCTACTCATTCCCCACTTCTTATACTGTAAAAACTGAAAGTGTGGAAAAATTACTACGTTGATGGCTCTGGCATTTGTGACGCAATTTCATTTTTTTCGTATTTTCAGCGTAAGCGTCATCTCCACTGATATCATTAATTTTGGAAGTGGACATTGAGAACTGCGTCACACTTTCCCTTTGAAGAAGTTTTTTGTTGTGATATCAGTCGTTTTGGAAGGTAAGGAAAATTGTTTTCGAAAAAAAATAAGGCGTGGCGGCAATTCTCTCATCTGTCATATCTTGCGTCGACCACCCCCACTTATGAGTATAGATATGTTCACAGTCACTTCATCTACAACCCTAGTTCATAAAAATTTTTGGTGCGGCGGCACATAGCGCGGCTGCCATAGCTTGCGACGGCCACCCCCACTCATATGTACAGAAATGTCCACAGACACTTCTTCTACTACTCTAGCTCATCATCCAGAAGGAACCATCTATAGCTATAAAAACGACTGAGAAAACTTTAATTTACTAACAAATCCAAGATCGCGTCACTTTGACAGCTGGCAGCCATTTTCTTAAGATCCCAAAAAATTTTCCTGACCAAACTTTGTAATTTTCCCGAAGAAACTAACCCTCTAGCTATTATCACCCCGAGCTAAAATTCGAAAACTCAGAGCACTACATGAAAAGCTAGCTATTGCATACAACTATAATATCAAAGTCCTATGCCCCCATGTAGAGTTAGAATAGGTGTTTATTGCTTTATATATCTCTCAACTATAAAGTCCACTTTACAGAATAGAAAGTGAACTTTCAGCCGCTCGATACATGAAACTATTTATGACATCAAAAAACCCTTCATAATTCCTTTATGACAAACGAAGCAAGATTTAACAAACTAAAGAGCCGATTTCGTCGTTTACAACTCATCAATACACCTTGTCTACTAGACCATATAAAATGGAATCTCAGTTCTCGGTGTCGTAATATAGGTTCTCAACTTCGTCTCGAACCATTTACTCAACCTCGAACCGAGATACCATTTTACAGTGTAGCATAAAACATACAAACTGAACTGTAACACAAAAATTCAATCGTTCGAATATAAAATTTCGTTCATCGAATTGCACAAGTTTTACAACACTCATAAACGTCATAAACCCATAAATGCTGTGGCTGGGAGATGCGGGAATCGTTAATAATTTTCATTTTTTGTTAATATTATCAATCTGCGACGAAAACACATATGAGCAAGTTGTGAATGTAACCCGTGTTATGTTGTTAAAGTATAATTTTCTAAACATCAGACACTTTATTAAAAGTCATAAAATTCGAAGGATTTTTTAAAAAGATATTGTCGTTTTCTGTGTCAAACATGATATTCTGATAATAATAATAATAACTGCAAAAATACCGGGTTTTAGTTTGTTCGGCAATATTTTTACCTAATGACTTCAAATTCCATCAACTTTCCAACGAATTGTTGATTTTACAATTTTCAATTGTTGCTTTGATAATGAGACTTGAGAATGAGACGTCCATATTTTTTTAAGTGTAAGGGGAAATTTTCTCCATTTTTGCACATTTTTGACGATTTTTCAAAATATTTTTTACCTCCCATTTCCTCAAATTTTGTCAAGTGCGACAGGTCAGGCAAAATCTTTCAAACGAGGCTCTATTTGACGAGATTTGAAGCTTTCTAGGTGAAGTTGCAGGAAATTTTCTTCATTTTTCGCATTTTTTGACGTTTTTTTATATTTTTTGAGTGTTATGACATCAAATTTCCTCAGATTTCGTCAAGTTGGCTAAGTCAAGTCTGGACCTTTCCAACGATGCCCTTGGTTGGACACTTTTTAGGTGCAGTTTGATGAAATCTAACTGATTTTTGACAATTTTTTGCAGCTATGAACATTTGCTTTCCTTTGAAAATGTTCATAGGAAATATACGGATCCTTTACTCAGTGACAGAATTTCGGATTGCATCCTATTTCCTAGAACTTTTTAATATCTTTCAAACAAAAAAAGGATCAGAAAGTGTCCAATCAGCACAAATGGGGCACCGTTGGAAAGGTCTACACTAGACCTTGCTAACTTGCTGAAATCTGATGAAATTCGATGTCTTTACGAAAAACAACATTAAAAAAATATCAAAAAATGCGAAAAAAGAAAGAAATTTCCTCAAACTTCATCTGGAAATTGTCAAGAACATAGCGTGGTGCATGATTACATTTTGGGTTCAAATAACTGAGGTGAAAGTGTACATAGGAAAAATAGAGGTTGAACAGAACAGGTCTGGGGAAGTATCCATCTAAGACGCCTAAATATACCTATGATTGGAGAAATTTTTTTCACAATTTTATTCATAATATTTATAGTGCAGATATGATATAAGACACACAGCCTTTTGAGCCGAAATACCTAAAATATTCAGCACGCAGCTATATTCGAAATAAATATGTTCATTTTAGGGCCATACGACTGTATTATTTTTTTCTGTGCGATATTGTTGCAAATACTTTCTTATAACTTTATCAGAAATTCCTAGATAACAATTGACCCCACGAAATGTACATAAAGTGCCATCGGAAAATGTGCTGATCACATTTAATATGCTCCAGTTCCAGGACATTTAATGTATATTAAAAAGCGCCCTTACCGTTACATCTTTTCTTTGGAACGTGAAGTGCATTTAATGTACATTAAATGTGAATTACATGTACACCTAATGTACATTTAAAACACTTTGAATACACAACTAATGTACCTTTAATGTACTTTTTAGTGTGAATTACTAGCACATTTTATGTATATGTTTTGTAAGAAAAGAAAGGAATATTTAATTTAGTTTTCCGACTTTTCTTATTCTGATGATCGATTCGTCCTCCATCTACATTTTTTTATGCCAAGCTCTCATTTTTTTATTAGAAAAATTTATGCCATTTACGGAGCTTGAAACCAAGGTGCTCGGGATTATGAGTCGACTGCTTTACCAATTGTGCCACCGGATACTTACGTGTTGGTATGTTAAATTTCTATAAAGTGTTAAATTATAGAAAGTACATTAAGTGTACTTTTTTTGTACTGAGAGAAAAAGTTTTGGAAGATATGCTAGTAAATGAAAATTAAACAAACTCCACAGAGTGTTATTTAAATTTATTTGATCGAACACACTGTAGTACACGTTGATGCTGCATTCAAATTATTGTATCATCTTCATTGTTTAATTGATATTTAAAATTGATTTTATGCGAAACAATTCTATCTATTCCCCGTTAGCTTTTTTATTTGAACACATTTTCCTTTTAAATTCGATACTTTTTTTTAATGTAACCCAACCAAAAGCAGCCGTGATATCCATTCACGGACTAAAAATATACATTTTTGAAAACATAAGATGAGCATTTTTCGAAGCACATAATCCAAAAATGTGCAATAAGTGCAATAATTTCGATCTTTAATGGCACAAAAAATGTGCTTTTTATTTACATAGAAAAATGTTCTACATCACAAGCACATTTTTGGTACATTAAATGTAATAAGAATAGTGTACACCTTATCAAGCACATAAAATGTGCGAAAAATGTATTTGCGATCTAGTGCAATAATTTCGAGCTTTAATGGCACAAAAAATGTGCTTTTTATTTACATCGAAAAATGTACTACATCACAAGCACATTTTTGGTACATTAAATGTGATAAGAATGGTGTACAATTTATCAAGCACATAAAATGTGCGAAAAATGTACTTGCGATCTAGTGCAATAATTTCGAGCTTTAATGGCACAAAAAATGTGCTTTTTATTTACATCGAAAAATGTACTACATCACAAGCACATTTTTGGTACATTAAATGTGATAAGAATGGTGTACAATTTATCAAGCACATAAAATGTGCGAAAAATGTACTTGCGATCTAGTGCAATAATTTCGAGCTTTAATGGCACAAAAAATGTGCTTTTTATTTACATCGAAAAATGTACTACATCACAAGCACATTTTTGGTACATTAAATGTGATAAGAATGGTGTACAATTTATCAAGCACATAAAATGTTTGAAAAATGTATTTGTGATCTGGTGCAATAATTTCGAGTTGTAATAGCACAAAAATGTGCTTTTTATGCACATCGAAATATGTACAACTTTGTAGGCACATTTTTCGTACATATTCTCAACAGCATTGGATTTTGCACATTTAATGTACATTCAGTGAGCAACCACATTAAAAAGTGTGATCTGTGTTATCTGGGAAAACTGTACGAATGGTTCAAATAGGGACTGATTTCGTCAAATTTCTACATCAATTGTACTACAACGACACGAAAAAGGTAAGCTTTAGTTGATAATGTTTAATAAACCAAATTGGACAAAATAAGAAAACATCATAAGAGAGTGCTCATTAAAATTCCAACGCTTTAACAGTCGGATGCAGCGGTTTTAAGATAAAGCGGCGTTACAGTACTTAAAAAAAAACAGAATTGACGAAAGTAAATGCACTCAGACGTTTAAAACTTGAATAGTCAAAGACAATTTCATTTCTACACTGCGACTCAAGCCTTTCACGTATCCTCAAAATTTTATATTTATGCATCGTTCCCGCAGCTCCCTGAATGAATGGATATATTTTGTAAGGGGTGCGTCAGAAACAAATACTTACCTAAATAAAAGGAAATCGGGTAATGATGTATGTATCGTGTAAAATGTGACGAAATATCGAGTAGTTTCTCCCTCGATACGAAGTATGAATTATATTTCTCAAAATAAAGCCAAAGCGGTGAACCAAGTGAACGCTTTCTAAAGAGTCGGTGTCACGGGCACCAGAAGTTTTGTCCGAAGAGCTTTTATAGCGAAAAAGAAGAAGAAGGTGCATTTTTTGTTGCTAGAGGAACATAAAAAGTGAATTATTATCTCAAATTTTTACTGAATTCTGCATTCAGTTGCCATTTTACTTGAAAAGTAATTTGTGAAAATATTAAAATGTGAGTGAACCAATCAAATGCCACTTGATGATGAAATACAACCCTTTAAGTTGGCGACTTTTGCTGCGTTGTACTGCAGTCTTGGGTGGCATCCATTTTCTGACAAAGCACCAATTTTCAATAATTCCAGTAATTTTATCCACAAATTTGTCAACTTTTAGGTACAATCGCGATCGTAACAATGACGGTGGGATGTACCGCAACAATAGGGGAAACAATCGGGGATCGATGTCTCGCAGTGGAGGAGGAAACTTTCGCGGTAATGATCGACGCAGTGGTCCGGGTGGTGACCGTAATATGGGAGGAGGAGGCGGTGGCCCATCTGGCGGAGGCATGGGAAACAATAAACAACAGCCAGGTGATCGTTTGCGACGCGTGCGTTGGGATAATGTTGATCTGACGCCATTCCGTAAAAATTTTTACGAACCATGTCCATCGGTGTTGAATCGTTCGCAGTCTGAAGTGGAGAAATATTTGAATAAAAATGAGATAACAGTCAGGGGTAAGGATGTGCCGCCACCTATGTTGAATTTCATAGAAGGTGGATTTCCCGAATATGCGATGAAGGAGATAGCGAAACAAGGATTTGAGGTAAAAATTGGAAAACGGAAAACGTTGGGGTGAAATTAAAATTGTAAATTGTTGTCCATGTAGAAACCTACATCCATTCAAGCGCAGGGATGGCCTATTGCATTGAGCGGTCGGAACATGGTTGGAATTGCGCAGACGGGCAGTGGAAAGACTCTGGCATACATTATGCCAGCTGTGTTGCACATAAACCATCAACCGAGACTGCAACGAGGTGACGGTCCAATTGTTTTGATTCTTGCACCGACTCGAGAGTTAGCCCAACAGATACAACAAGTGGCCACCGATTTCGGATCGTGTACTCACGTGAGCAATACTTGCATTTTCGGTGGCGCTCCGAAAAGTCCTCAAGCAAGAGACTTGGAACGTGGTGTAGAAATCGTCATCGCAACACCTGGTCGTTTGTTAGATTTCCTCGAAAGAGGTACAACAAATCTTAGACGCTGCACATATCTTGTGCTAGACGAAGCGGACAGAATGCTGGACATGGGTTTCGAACCACAAATTCGTAAAATTATTGAACAAATTCGTCCAGATCGACAGGTTCTCATGTGGTCAGCTACATGGCCCAAAGAGGTCAAAGCCTTAGCCGAAGAGTTTTTGGAAAATTACATTCAAATCAACATCGGCTCCTTGAATTTATCAGCCAATCATAATATCTTGCAAATCGTTGATGTGTGCGAGGAGTACGAGAAGGAAAACAAATTGATGAAATTATTGACGGAAATTTCGTCGGAAAATGAAACGAAAACGATCATCTTCGTGGAAACGAAGCGTCGAGTTGATGATATAACGCGAGCGGTTTGTCGTAACGGTTGGAAGGCGTGTGCAATCCATGGCGACAAGACGCAACAGGAACGTGACTACGTTCTGAATTCATTCCGGAATGGTCGTCAAGCCATTTTAGTGGCTACAGATGTTGCTGCTCGAGGACTCGGTAAGCTTTTCCAGACTAAACAATTGCTTCACTTTTAATCTTCGCATCCAAGATGTAAATCTCGATTTTACAAATAATTTAAAAAAATCAAAAAAAAAAAAAAACGGAATGCAAGTCAGTCAGATGTTCGGCCGAGATCTGTAATAATTTTTTTAGAGATTTTATTTTTTCGATGAAATGGTTAACGTCCAACCGTATGGCCTGAAATAGAAATAATATTGTTATTAGCAGCACATCACACACACCCATAGTATCAATGTCATGATCTTCAATTCAATTTCCAGTATTCACCAGCTCTTAACTCTACGATCTGAGGTAAGTTTCATCGAATTTGAAACCGTAAATAGTGGACGAAAATCTCTTTCGAATATTTCTGGTGTAGCGACATATTTGCTCCATGTTTTAATTAGGAAAGGATTGAGTGAATACTGGACCCAATTATTGCTTTTTGACTGTTGGCTGTTTTATTGTGTGTTACGAAAACAAACAAAAAAAATTTAACTTTTTTGACTTTTTTTTATCAATTCTAATTACTAGCAACGAAGACGTGGTGTGATTGGTGCGATTTATGATAAAATATTATTTTCAGGTAAATCTTAACCAATTCAGAATTTTAACTTGTTTCGTTAACCAATGTCTATGCAATTTCACTTAATACTTCTTATCGTCATAATTATCCTACTTGCAAGTAAGGTCCAGTTTAATGAAGGTAATGTCACTTAAACGAAAACGCCTTATACGATCAATACCAGAGAAATGTTTCTTGAAACTCTGACATTAGAAGATCGGATTTTATGGAAGGAAACACTGAGAATTATATTCGCTTTGAATGTTTGTGGTTTACGCTATTGTCACTTGATAACAAATCTGTTTGAAACTTAAGTTGCACTCTTTTTCAGCAAGGGAAGTGAGGGAATACGTTGTCTGAATCGATAAAGAAACACATGATGAAGAAACACAATTTTTAAATAACATTTTTCACATATATTATAGCGACCATGTAGTCACAAAAACAAGCTTGTTCAGCTTACGAAACTAAAGTAACGTAATCGTTTTGGATATAACAATTTTTTAGCATCAGAAAACACTTTTTTTGTAAAAATGTTCCCCAACTCCGTTGGCTCGTTTTCATTTTCAACCACCATCAAAAACATTCTGCACATAATGCAGAAAGGAAACAGAACGCACCAAGGATGCGTTCAATTTCTAATGTAAAATTACCTTTTTGGACCCGTACGAAGTACAAAGGTGTCTTGTTTATTTATTTCAATACATTCTACATAAAATGAACAGAGTAGTACAAGTTAAAATTGGTCCCAGTGAGTAAACTTCGTCTAATGTAGAACATTTCGGTATGCTAGATAAGACACACACTGGATGGCCTAGAGGTGTGCGGGCCGACCTTTTTTGGAAGCCCGGCCCGGACCTAGCCCGAAGCCCGACCACCCGGAAAACGCTGGCGGCTCGGCCCGATCCGAAATTAAAACCCGAAGCCCGACCGACCGGGATTTTATAAACCTGAAAGCCCGAAACCCAAACCCGTGAAAAGTAGTTCGGGTTCTGGTCGGGTTCGGGCGGACTTTTTTTTCGAATTTCGGGCAACCCGCTCACCTCTAGGATGGCCAACGACATCCTCTGATAAATGTATAGCCTCGCTTTAGGTTCACCTGATTGTCTAATGAGATTGGAGCCTATCTTTTCTAACAACTTCACCGCTTCCATGGACCAAGGAGCGAACGATTCGACCGCCACGGCGACGAAGTGATGATGGGCTTTGACTTTAGGGACTGTTCATAAATGACGTCACGCTTGCTATAAAATCCACAAATTTCATAACTCCAAACTGGTGAGACATTTTGTTTATAGTACTCCGGCTACCCCCCCAAACACACCCCCTGTTTGGGGGGGTAGCCAGAGTCCTATAAACATAATTTGCTGTTCTGCATGAGTTATGACCTTTTTATGGATACTCATTTTTTATAGCAAACGTGACGTCATTTGTGAATGGCCCCTTAGTGAATTTCGAATATTTTCGGGTCACAGCTCTTTCCGATGCTATACCTGGACGCAGTCTGCCAGTCATGTTACAAAGTGCTCTTCCTCTCTCCCATGCGGGTTAGGTAATGCCGTCTGGTCGCTTGTTGCCGTCATCGTGAAAAAGACCGATCGGTTTCTGTTCAAGTCTGCATGTCTGAAGTACAAAGGTCGTATACGTTTATTACAAACAATTTTATTGTAACATGAGGTAGATCGAGGTGGGAGGGGGGGGGGGGGCGATGCATCTTTTATCATCTAGAAATCACGAATTAGCAATAAAAAAATGTCTGTCCGCCTGTCCTTCTCCTCTTTTTTTCCAAACGGTTCAACCGATCAGCCTAAAAATTTTTTCCCTGAAAGGTACATGCCTCCCACGATTCAAGTTCGACCAAGTAGTGTCGGAGATATGGTCGAAGAAGTGGAGGTCGGATATGACATTTTCGAGGGTCGATGATACTTTTTTCCAAATATCTCAGCAAATATAGCACGAAAATTCCTCATTTTGGTGTCAAATGAAAGCATTTGATGTCACAAAAATGAGAAAAATGTTTTGTGGGAATCAGGTCAGGTGTCTGGGCACTGGGACAAATGGAATGGAAGAAATTGAGTTTCTTGGCCATATACGAAAACAGTTTTTCGTCTATATTTCCTTAACTATGCAATATGGAGATTTACTGTCAAAGGCAAAGTTGTAGAGAATTAAATTTAAGCGAACCAGTGTTTCAGGGTTTTGGACAAATATGGCCCAATCCTGGTATATGGCCAATGGCCACTTCCATGATCGGGCAGGATGACCCGAATCTCCAGAATTATGAGAATTAGAAAGTTGGTTTCAAAGGCAAAGTTGTAGAGAATTAAATCTGAGCGAAAACGGATTTCAGAGTTTTAGGGGAAAATGGCTTAGTCCTTGGATATAAGCTTTTCTAG